>VUQI01019211.1:0-28267 GCA_015106735.1 Paratilapia polleni | reverse complement strand
ACAACTGCTGACATGAATTAGTCTGGAGTAAATGATGAAGTTAAGTTTTCCAAACATGGTATCAGATACTGATCTCCAAGGCTGTACAGATGGAGCTCAATGTTTGTTTACCCAGTGTTCAGCTAAATACAGCAGTAATAATGAGAGGGTAGCTGGGCCCCTGGAGTTGTAATTCAGGATAGGGAGACAGATCGTGTGCCTCCCCTCTTCCTCTCTATCTATACTGCTGGTGATTGCCACAGAACTCAAGCTCCGGCCCACTGCCTTGCAGCACAAAACAGATGTTTCCCCCACACTTATCTCAATGAAAAAATCACTGACAATTTACAAAGAATATAAATTACTGTTGTAGCTGCACATCAGTGTCTCTGTCCCTATAAGACCTTGTAAAGAGGATAAGGGTGAATTGGTGTGGGAGGGTGGGTGAATTGTTGGGGGACAACATAAAGCGGATGGAAGCAGTAGGGGAGGAGGGTGGTGTTGCTCTTATCTGGTCCACAGCAGCCCGGCGGAATGAGAGGGTGGCTGGTGATTGGCGGTGATGCTTTACTGATAGCACTAAGCTGGTTTCATGCACATTTCAGGGAGGCTGCCATCACTGTTCAGAGTTAAAGCTCTCAGCTGCTGCCAGTGGATGAGGTTTGGATGTTATTTACAAATAGCCATGTCATACACTGGTTACACCTTTCCATTCTCTGTGTCAACACATACACACATAGCATTAGGGACTAATGTGCAGCTTTGATGTACAGCTTAGGTGACACGAAATTTGAATTTCAGTGCTTGTAAGGTTTTGGCTGTGAAGACATTTTTTATTCACTTGAAATGCACACTGTCACCGCATGTCTGTGTGTGTGTGTGTGTGTGTGTGTGTGTGTCTGCCTGTCTGTGAGAGAGAGAGTGCATTTAATGTGTTTAACTGGGTTGGAATGTTGATGACTTTCAAATGCTTGCTCAAAAGGTTTCCACATCATATTTGTGGTGAATGCTATTTCCAGTCTTTAGTCAGTATGCATATGCTTACTTGGAAAAAGCGACTACAGAGATGATGATTCATACCTCACATCCTTTCCGCTAATCTTCACAAATCATCCATGGTGTGTCTCAGTACGTTGTAAATGAAGGTGCCATCAAAATGAAGCTTCTCTACAGCCCAGCTCCTGCTGACACCTACATGCTGTGTGCATCGTGCAAGTGTAAACCTGAGTCCTGTAGCACTGCCTTATTATGACACTTTGTAAAGAGGATGCTTTTGTATTTTCAATAATGCATGGCCAGCAGGGGATTGCATATAGCCTTATTTTATGTCATGGGGTAAAGTTGCTGTTTTAGCAGCTTATGTTCTCCCATGGTGGGAAAATACTAATGCAATTAAATCCAAGTTGAACTAGACTGCAGCAAGAAAAGGTCAGGTTTTTATTATTAGTAACAACAATCTTCCTTTCTATTATATGAGCAGCAGGGGGATTCAGACACCAAGTTAATGATGTGGTCATGTATTTTTAAGAGTCCAATTTAAGATGAAAGATCAAAGACTTTTATTCCTCTTCTAAAACCACATTCAACAAGTAATATAAACTTCTGTGATTGTCTTAAACACAAAAGTATAAAAGCCAGTATGAAAAGAAAACAGAAAAAAGCAAAAGATAGAGACTCAAACCCAGTAGTTTTATGAAGATACAGTAAGTTATTATTTTTGATTGTGAGTATAAAACACCTATTACTGTGAAACAGATATTTAGGTTTTTCATAGAATACAGGGATCACAAGAAGACCTTGAAGTCCAGATGAAATTAGGGTTACTGTATGTCTCTCTAGAGACCTCTACAGAGACAGGATGGGCTAAGAACAGGCTCTCCTCTACATCTTGCCTAATGCCAGACCAGGCTAATGGATCACCTGGACGTGGCCCTCCTTGTCTCTCCTCCAGAGCAGTCAGTGCCACTGAACTTCCCCTATTGATCCCTCAGTGACGGAGCACAGCTAAGGCCAGCTATTGAACCACTTATGATTAATTCACAAATCCTGCCTTGTCCACAAAAAAGGTAAAAGAACAAAGCACAAGCAGTGAGTGCGACTGAAAAGAAAGAAGGATAAAGCGCCAGGGAGGTCAAAAAACTCAACTTTTTAAAGTGAGACAGAACTACAGAGTTAGAAGTGCTGCTTTACAAGCTGACCAAGCTATAAAGCACATCTCAGAGTCCCTTCTGTCACAAAAAACGTCAGCATAGTGCTATGGAGGGGGCTGGGGGTGGCTGAAAAGAGGGAGTGATAAAAAAAAGGAGTGAGTAAAGGAAGAGAGACAGACAGGAAAGCTGAGAGTAGGAAAAGAAGAAGCTATTCTTCCTCTCCCTTCCATTCCTTGGTCCTATTTTAGTCATGAGGATAGACCGATGAGGGTGAGAGGTTGAAATTGAGCTGTAACTCTATCTGGGTGCTGAAGCGAATCAGAAAGTCTATCCCACCTTTCACCTGGGAATCACAGCTCTCTCTCTGCCCTGTCTGGTCACCATACCAACCAGAGCCAGGCATCATGGGTTTAATTGGAGCCCTGGGCTCGGCGGCAGCTCAGGCACAGATAGAGTGAAGGGGAGAAGGACAGACATCAGCCACGGTCAAGTGATGGTGGCCATGCAGATCAAATCGAATTTCAGGCATTGCTTGCATTGCAGAGCTGACGTTCTTGAGGTAACACTAAACATATTGGAGACCGAGCCCCCTCCGCCGAAATGCTCGCATTGGATTCCAGCATGAAGTATAGCGCTGGCTTTCTTCTCTGATCCCTGTGTGTGGTATGGGGATTTTACACGAACACTGACACACTGTGATTCGCCTCCGTAAACACAACCTGTGCCAGAATGTTGAGTATACAAAGCATCGAGGGAGTCTACTGTGTCATGTACAGCCTTGATATGAGACAAAACAGAAACTGACAAGTGTAGATGGGTAAATACAGAGCCATGATTCCCAACAAATTCAGCGGTCAAACAAAGAGCTTAAGTGCATTTTGAAAGGAATTGTTGTGCTTTTTAACTAAGCAGGGATTGCTGTTGTCCACAAAAAAAAGATTAACAACATAAAGATAAGCTACTTGTTTGAAAAAAGCAAGTGTCAGTGGTTAAATTCTTTGAGCCATAGCTTAAAACACTGGGCAGCAAATTCCAGCATGGTTTCTCCTCACAACAGCTAAATTGAAAGATAATACATGCTGGTTGCTCTTGTTTAGTTGTTGGCAATTACAAGTAATATTCACTGAAAAAATATTTTTTTCATAAATACAGTGGATGCTTTGCAATCAGTTAATGTATTGCTCATCAAACTGAGCTCTGACTAGCCTTTGCACAGCTGCAGGAGAGCAGTGTGTGGGACAATCAGTATGATCCAACTTTGTACAAAACAGATTAAAGCTGCTTAGCTGGCCATGAGATCAGACTCTGGTTGTATTGGGAAGCCTCCAACTGTGAATGTGTGCAACTATGTGTAGCATAAAAAAAGAGCATTTGTGCTCAGTGATTGTACTGCACCTTGGTTGGTTAAACAAAGTAAAGAAAAAATAGACATAAGCAGGACAATCCCCCATTCTGCTTTTTGACAATTAAAAAAAAATAGTCCAAGCTGTTCCTATAGATGCTATGGATGCTCTGCAGACAGTTAAAATGTTGACCACTGACGATAAACCAGCCCTGTAAACAGATCTGTTGTAGTTGGACTGCTGTCCAGGCATTGCCTAATACGCGGACAATCCTCATGGAAATGCATAACTAAACACTACTGAATATGAAGCACAGCCACTGGGTTTCTGAGCGTGTCATCATTTGTAACAGACTATAAAGATGTACAAGTACAGGATCTGGCTTAAACAGTTTTATTATATTCATGTCTCGAGTCAAAACAAAGAGAAAACCTGAATAAAAACTGAACAAACAATCAATAACTTAAACTAATTATATTCTCTAGAGCACCATGTCTCTAGCAGGGTCTCACATGCTAAAAACGTCTGGAGCATGATTGTTATAGTTAACTAAAAATAAAGTAAAAACTAATACTAAGTGTGAAAAAAACTCTTTAGTTGACTGAAATAAAAAGAAAAACTAAACTTCAGAAACAAAACAAAAACAAGAACTAACTGAAATAATATTGTGTATTGTTAAACTAACTAAAGTAAAATACAAATATACAGGAAATGTCAATTTTGTCTTTTTTTTTTTTTTCAACATAACCAGCACAAAGAGGCTTTGGTACACATGTTTATAAAAACTGGGATGTAAATATGACTATTAGTTGTTTTTTTGTTTTGTTTGTTTGTTTGTTTGTTTGTTTTGTTTTTACTGAAAGTAAAAAAAAAATTAAATTGAAACTAATTATTTTTAAACAATAAGAATTTAACTGAAACAAGCAAACACACTCAGGATTCTAAATGAAACTAGACTGAATTGGAAACAAAAACGTAGCACTAAATAAAAATTAATAATGAAAAAAGCAAAACAATATTAACTCTGGTCTGGTGCAAATGGCTGGAATACCTGGAGCCACACCTCTGTATACTGATTAGTCTACATCTTTTCCCTCCTCCCTGCCCACACCTAACATCATGAACTGGACAATAGCCAAAAGAGTAAAATGAGGAAGAGACTGAAGATGTTGTGGGGAACACAGATGTCTTGGCTCCTCTGTTTTCCCTATTGCTGCTGCAACCCTGATTGAACTAAGCAGCTTAAGAAGATGCATAAATGAACCCTGGCATTTTGATTCCTATTCTTATATACTGCTACTGTTATGCTGTAGACTCTTTGCAATTTTATTTCTGACATGTTCTGCTGATGTTATTCAGAAACCAAATAATCTGTTTTCCAGTAGCTGAATGGAGGCAGACAGAAGAAACACAGTGGGTAGTATATGATTTTATGGGTGAGAGTGTTAGTCAAGTGGTCCCACAGGCCCGAACGCTCTCTCACACTCTATTTCCCTGGGTGTGTTTGTATATGATGACCCTTCATCTTGGCCCCTGACACATGTCTGAGATCACTCTGCCCTGTATCTGGTGCATCAGATGGGGCTAGGACCTCACACATAATCACATAAATACAAACACACACACACACACGCAGTGTGACTGAGTGAAGCACAGGAAAAGTCAACTCTGCTTCTCCTGGTAATACACACCAACACTGACAGTTATTACCCAGACAATGAAGATGATCGACTGTGTGTGTGCTGCTATGTTTATCTTTGCCTGTTCATCTATAAGCTCCCACAGCCATCTATGTGCACATGTACACACACATCTGAATATACTCATAAAGTAGTCAACAAGGCACACCTCTAATCATGGCCACCTCTGCCTTCTCATTTTCCATGTTCATTGGCCCATGGAGTACCCACACACTAAATCACATCAACAGTATCTCCTCCATAAATTACCCACACCCAAACATAATCTTTTTTCTTTATTCCCTTCTTTTTCCTTATTTCTTTAAAAATATATTCAGCTTCACAATACGCACACATAAATATACAGACAGGCAGAAATACACTCAAACATGGCTAAATATCACACAGCTTGAAGTGGACTAACTATAGATAAAATTAGCATCTACCCATGCCTTCCAGAGATGGAAGAGGTGTAACTCTCCTACTCTAAAACCATAAAATGTTTATCCTCAGTCTGGCACTGAGCATGACTTTCACACACTTTTTTGAAGCAGCATTTCCAAACCACAGAAATACACAGGGTTGTCACATCGGCCTAGCTGATTGACTATTTCCCACATATTTGACACACCAGTGAGTCTGCTCATCAGTCACCTCAGCAAGTAGGCTGCAAGTTAGGGTGGGGAGTCTAGGCAACAGCCCAGAATGGCTGGAGTTTGTTTCTGGCTCTGTACCGCATGTAATGCAGGGCAACAGGGAGACACACTCCTGAATTAAATATGTTTTATTAATTGATGTGATACGTACATTTAGTACTATACACAACTTTACAATTCACCAGTTGCTCATATTTCTTTTAAAGGCATATCTAGCATTGGTTCATTTTAACAAATGATGTGTGGGGGCAAGAAGGCTGAGGAAGATGCACTACTGTCGCCCTGAGACCACACTGGATGTTTAAAGAATTTTATACAAACTCAACTATGGCACACATAGTCATACCCTATTTGAGTCTTGGGTCTGGTCCATATACTCCCTCGTGTTTGCATGTAACATGCTTGGATATAGCCCAGACTAATCTCAGCAGGAAACCTTGATGTAGAGGACAGACACTGAAGAGAAATATCAATGTAGATTTCAGGGCAACACTAGACAGTACAGCTTGGTAATAACACTGTAATAGTATAGTGACTGATAATAAAGAGGTAATAATTAGCTTAGCCCATGCAATTACCAAAGTACTGATCATAAATCAATACAAACATAAAAATACTAAAATAAACAGAAAGAGGTGGTTAGCATTCTGCAGCCCTGATTTATGGTTATTACACAGAAACTAACAAGTCACAGCACTAAACTTAAAACATAAAACAGTATTACCTCGAAACAAAAGAGAATGTTTGGAATATAAGGAAGGATGCATTTCATCATTATAACATATGATATATGATAAATAGAAATTGCCTCCTTTGACTGATGATCTTGATGTGATTTTGATTCTAATCTCAGTCTTTATCTAACATGTTCATTTTCTTTCTTTTTTTTTTTTTTGCCCCTTACCACCCTGTTAGATAATGTTCATTCTAATATTATCCAGCTATACCCTTTGTTAATTCCTGGCTATTACCTGGTTATTACTTTGCTAATTACAGGGTACTAATCATTTTCTTTAAAACGCGCTATCATCAAACTATCACCCCTCAATAATCATTATATCACCAGGTCTGATACAGACTCCTTTTATAATATAAGTATATAAGCTCTGATAGAAATATTTTTTCTGTACTGTATTCGAAGGCCTACAATTATGTCACTAATTTGTTTAAGCCCCACACCTCATGTTCATGTGTGTGTGCGCGCGTCTGTTTAAAAAACTGTATTTCAAAAGTGGAATACTAAAAATAAAAGTTAAAAAAAAAATAATAATGATATTATCAAGCTGTAAAGTCCTACTCATTACGGACATATAAACACTGTCTACTGCTCATGTCCTACTCTTCGAGGACAAAGCGACACTGATCTTGCCATCGTTGGCATTGTGATAAACTACTTCTGGAAGCAATCATGAGAATTTACATCATCCCTTGACATTTAACCTCGCACTCCAAACACTATCAGTGTGGGGTGACTTGTCTGTATGGGTTTTAGGAGACACATGCCTGCATGTATGTCTATGTGCATGTGGAATATCTTTCTCTGACATTTAGCCTTGCTATCCACATGTTTCTCTGCAGGAAGAGGCAGCGTGGGACTGCCAATCTTGAATCCTGCAACATATTCTTTTTTTCCCCCGTGTGTTTGTGTGTATTTATATCTGTGTGTCTGTTTTTGTGCAACTGTGTCAGAATTGGAATACACAGTTATTAAGGGGAAGGCCTGCCACTCATGTGTCTCCAGAGGATGAGGAGACCAGACACCATATAGAAGAGAAGGGTAAGGGAAAAGGCAGCCTTAGAGAAGAAACAGAGAGAAGCCCAGCTAATGAAGGAGAGGAAGGGAGTGGTTAAAGTGTCAAGGCACCCATTGTATGGCAGGGCAGGAGCAGTAAAGACAAGCTAGTGGCCTCCGCAACTTTAAGATTGCCATTAAACTCTTGCCTTACTCGTGTTTATGGTTGGCTTTGTGTGTCAGAGGAGAAGGGGATTGTAAAGCGGGGCTTTGTCCGTCTGCCATCGATTTATTTCCTTCGTTAGGGTGATGACACTGCCTGCTTATGATGTCCTAGCACAGACTGTAATTACAGAGCACTTCTGTCTTTATTGATGTCACTTTGTTAGTTTAATTACGCTATATTGGGTTTTAGAGTTGCGGCAAGAGCAAAGCTATGATGTAGGGCAAAAATCATCAATGGAACATCCTCTTTTGAAGATGTCGAGTGCAAAGAGTTGGGAGATAATTATTTCATAGAAAGACATTTAAAATAGACCCTGTGCATCGCAACATCTACAAAGGCAAAGGGAAGGTAATCTAAAATTTAATGACTATTTCGTCTGTGTTATGACCAAAGTCAGAGGGAGGAGGCTGTGAATGTGATGAGGGCCTTAATGGAAATGAAACACCTGGGTTCAACCTTGAGAGCGACTGTTTACGCTCCCAGTCCCCAGGTGCTGGGGTTGACTGAGAGTAGCAGAGAACCAGTGGTGTGTCTGTCTGAGCACAAGTGTGTGTGTATAGAGTGTATATGATGGGATGGGACCCATGGGGAAGCAGTGCCATGTCAAGGTGACCCTTGAGTGGAGGAGGAGGAGGGAGAGGCCACCTGCTTGCTGGCGGTGGCAAAATAAGGGTGACAACCATCCACCTGTCTGAGAACACTCTCATTCCAGAACCCATCTGCCCACCCCCTTTGGGATATCTCCTCCCCAGGGGAACCTGTGACCCTCACTGTCGTCCAGTTGACCAGGCCTCCTGTCCACTGTCAGGAGCCAGCTAAAACTGCCACTGCTAACCTCCGACCGCAGGCCATTCAGGGGCACTGTTAATACAATGCAATACACAGTGGCCTCTGGAGAAGATGCTGATAGTTTTACTCTGCTTCTTCTTTTTTGGTTTCAAAGTGAAACGGGTCCTCCAGCATTATGCGTGAGACTGTGCTATAAGTCTTCTGGCTTGGCTCACGTCATCACACGTACCCAATAGGAAAGACCTTTCTTTTGCTCACTTTTTCCTCCTCTACGATGTTCTTCAACTGAAAACTCATCACAGTGTTCTGTAGCACAGATAATCACTAGCCAACAACAAAGCACTTTGGCAACTCAAACAATGGTCACATATTGTACACTGTGTATTTGTCACCTTCTTCCTGTCTCCCTCTCTCTCTCTCTCTCTCTCTCTCTCAACGTGCATATAGCTGCCTGTGTTTCTTCCCATAGTAGAGTGGAACACAGACAAAATTACACTCTTTTTACACACCAATCCACCCTATGGATATCACTCCTTATTCAAGGATGTCTGAATGACTGAAGTCAGGGGCCATCCCTGTCTCCCCTGGCTACAGACCTGTGGTGTGGATCTAGGGCTGTATTTGGGTTTTCTCTTTAGGTTTCATCCGCATTCCTGAGTGGGGTCTATGTGGAAAAGACCCACCAGACTTCTGACATGTCTTCTGATCTCGCTCAGTCCTCCAGGGCTGACAGACCTACTGTACTCTCCCTCTCTGCAAAAGGATATCTACTACAGAAAACTGAGACTGAGAAAGATATAGAAAGTACAGAAATTGATTGTGAACGAACAAAAAAAGGAACAGATTTAAAAAGTGAAGGGTGTGAGGGGGCAGAGGATACTTAAGTTAAACAGAAAGATTAGCTCCTTGCTGTTGAAAAAAGTCTCCTCCAAGAAAAAAAAAAAGAAACATTGACTTGCCAGAAAATCGTATGCTCACAGTAAAGCAAATGCAATTTAGAAACAGTTGCAAATAGGTTTGCAATTAAGGCAAGTTGGGGCTTAGAATAGCATCTAGGAGCTGAATTTCTCTCATCTCATATACAGACCTCGCTGCATGTTCTGCATGATTACCTGTTGACTCATAGCATATTGGTGTTACCTTGGTTGCTTTGTTGGAAACAGACACAATGATATCTCTACCATGGGAGATGTCACAATGAGAAGCTGATTAAGTGCTCTGCTGCTTCTCTAGAGTCTTCTCTTGCTAGGACTTTCTCAATGGGAAAAAGCGGAGAGGGCCTCCAGAGATATAGGCAAGATGCAGTAGGACAAACTCCTCAAAGAGAGCACAAAAAATAGAAATAAATACTAATGGCAGCTGCATGTCACATTTCTACACAACACCTTCCCTAACTGTCACGACCAGTTCTTCCACCACTTTGTTTGCTATACAGACTGCTTACAAATCCCGATCCTGAAAGTTACCACATTATAAAACAATCTGACCGGACCCTGATCTTAAGCTTAGGGTCCATACTAAAATCTTAGTAAGACAATATAAACCCATTTGTCTTTAAAATACTGGTGTCAGAGTGTTGCAGCTTCTCTGTTCATGTGAGGCATCTCACACCCAGCTGGACACATTTTTGGGGATTCTTAAAATTACTGTTAGAAAGTGTGGAAACCAGAATAGTGTCAGCAAAGCTAGCTGTCATTTCAGAGCCAAAATGCTCATAGAGCATTACAGATGATTGCTGCTTTGCATTCGGACCCAACTGTTGTTTCAAACTAAAGCAGCAGCACATATATAATCTCTAATAAACGCCATTATTGTGATGAGTTTATGTTGTAGCTCAATTCTTCTATTACCATACATCTGCAGATCTACAATAGTGATTAAAAAAGATAAACTACTCATAAATCTTTGCTTATCACAGAAAGCTAAATTGTCTACCACTACAATTGCATTAGTGTGTGCTTTGGCTAAAGGCAAGAGACAGTGATAGATAGTAAACAGGGTTTACTACAGGAAGGCAGGAGGTGCAGACAGGGAAAGGGACACTGGGAGCCAGAAAATGGTAGAATGTGTA
Organism: Paratilapia polleni; assembly: GCA_015106735.1. NCBI lineage: Eukaryota > Metazoa > Chordata > Actinopteri > Cichliformes > Cichlidae > Paratilapia > Paratilapia polleni. Next base: position 17,642 of record VUQI01019211.1, on the reverse strand, counting down.
AATACAGAGTAAGATGAACAAAAATGGTTAGAGTAGAGAAATGGAGTCTGAACAAGAAAAAAGGAAGTAAGGGGTGGTGAGAGGAGGAGGATGATGACGAGGAGAGAGAAGGTTGGTCTCATTACTATTAGACCTTCTCTCTCCCTCCAGGCTCAGGTGACCCTGGTTCTCTAGCCCTCTGCCTTGCACACCACTAATCATTTGGTTTTAATCACCGGGATATTCTCCCCCTTTGCCCCTCCTCCACATCCCCTCCCTTCTCTCCATGCCCTACTGTGCGCCCTAGCCTTTGCCAAGGTCCAGCTAATTTTATTCTAATTGGCCATAGCCTGGGCTGGGACCAATCTGCCTGATTGTCCTTATCCATCCGTCTATCCTATCTCTGTTCCACTCCTTGTCCTTTCTGTTCTTTTTCTTTCTGTCTCTCTCTCTCTCTCTCTTTGCTGCCTTCAAAACTTCACGCCTGTTTCTTCATCTCGTCACTGCCTCCGTTCTCTCTGCCTCATCTCTCTTTCACCTCTAATTTTTCTTTTTACCCATATGCTGCCGTGGCAGCTCCCTCCCACTGTCTTTCATGCCATTCATTGACATCGCACTTGTGCGAATGTTTTCCAATTTCTGTTCTCCCTCTCCTGTTGACCTTACATTCCGCCAGACAAAACAAATAGCCTTGATGTTGTCTGCCAACAAAAAGCTTCATGTGACTGCCTTGATCCACACACAATGGCATGAAAGAGAAATGTGAAGCTGTTCAATTAGGTAAACCTGATGGCTGAAGCCTGACTTTCTCCTGCTTTTTATGAGGGAGTGAGAGGACATAGACTGTGCGTCAGATGACACTGAAAAAAAATGAATGTGCTGTGTGAACAACAAAGGGTGATGAGACGCCCGCTGGCCAAAAAGCACAGAGAATTACAATAAGACAGATAGTCCAGTGATATAGCTGTCTTCCTCATAGGCTTGTGTGAGCATACTACACTTTGTTACATTCCAGCAAAGACAAAATGTATCTTATTTTCCCATTTTTAGCAGAGGGGCAGTTTTTGTAACCAAAACTTGACTCATTTAAAGTCTCAAGCTCAAAATATTCCAAAAAGTAAGTTTTACACAAAAATATTTACAGCTGCTAACCAATAAAGTAAAATATTACCATACTGGCCATCATGGCTAACCTTACCAGTCACACTTCAAGCAAAAAAGAAGAAAGGCAGATGGAAATCCTACATTACAATCACACGCTACAAATCCCCTACTTTTCTTTTCTCCTTCGGATCAACAGCTCCAATAAATTTTCATTACACCTGTGTGAAGCGCTTCAAATAGAGCCACAGAAGCAGAAACTAATTACTTTCTAATTTATTGACTAATGGCCACAGCCCTGGGAGACAGCTGCAATTGTTCTAACAGTCCTGCTGCTCCGACTGCACTCAGGTCCACTTTAGATTCATAACCAAAATAATTTATCATTACAAGCACATTAAATTGAACCGTATAGACCATAACAGTGGTAATTTATATCATTTTGTTGTTAGGGATGCTTTTCTCTCCCCTGTCTTGAAAGCATGCAATCTAGGGGATAGGATTCGTCTCCAGGCGGTCGTTGTATGTGGCAGGTTCACTTTGTTCTTCAAAGAACTCTTTGTTTTGTGCCTCATTCACCATTTGTTGGACCTTAGGGTAGTGGGGAGACAAAAAAAGAATGTGTGGCCTTTTTTTTTTAATTTAGAAAAGAATAAGCAGCAGTCTGTGTTACACACAATAAACATAACCGCCAAGTCAGACTACTGTCATTGCTGCATGTTACATGTATATGGCATGGTCAAAATATTACATGAACAGAACACAAACTGACTCTGACTCTGGGGTAAAATTTCTGTCATGATTTAGATTCCAGCATTTCTCAGCCAGTTTTTCACCCAGACAAATTCTGTGCTAATAATTAATTAATTTTTAGCGATTATCCCATAATGCATTTCTGTGTTGATGGGAACAGTGCCTTCCAGGATGTCAATGTCCCTATCAACAAGACACAAATGGTCACCCAGTGGTTTAAAGAGCGTGATAACAACATTAGCCATGTGTCAAGGCTTTCTTAATTACTACAGGGGATGCCATTTGTGTATTGATTGGATATTCTGAAGCGAAGTATGAGATAGCATTTTCTGCTGGTGTCATTAAGATGGAAAGCCCATACGATCATGCAAATACATTATATAAGCACTGATTAGCATTGACCTTGCCCTCTAACACAGGGATGGTTTGAAACAATGCCAGCAAAGCATCCCAGTATGAAACCAGTTTAGAACAGAATACACGTAAATTAAGAACAGGCTACCAGAAATAAATCAGGTCTTATTCAGTTATCACGACACACCAAGACAATTCTGCACTAATTTATGCCTGTGATTATCTTTTGTTCTACCGTTTCATCTAAAACAACAAATATCCTCTGGTGATCTGAGACTTTAGCCCGATTACAGCACTGGAAATCTTGAGGCCACTGGATCTATCTAAGGTATTCTAGCCTGTCAGCAACAACAACTGATAAATCCATGTTGATGGTACAAATTTTGTATTGTGTTGTTATACGAGAAGCTAGAAGTTGACGATGGTGTGGCCCTGGGGTCCTGCATCTGTGGTAGGAAACACCTCCCATTGAATGAACATGCCAACTGCTTGCATTTCCACTTCTTGCTTTCTGTTTTTCAACCTTTAAAAATGCACACAAACAGCAAAGTTGCTCAAACTATAAAATTCAACTGCAGTTTGCCATCTGTAACAACAATGACACAGGTGACCTTTCTCGTGCAATTTCACCTGCAGTTATTTAAGCTTGTTGTGTTCATGTAGTGTGTGCCTTTGTTAGAGCCTGTTAGTTGACTGGAAAGTTTATGAAATAGGTCTTAATACGATATGGTCTGGTTAGAAATCTACATTTAGCTCTTCAGCAAAAAGAGCAATCCATAGAGGGGGTTCAAATCACTTTAAGTGTCCATAGCAACAATACTAGTAAATCACCAATGATAATAAAGAAAACAAAGATGTAAGCTACTCTGAGATATTTGTTTTATCTTTTTTTGTTAATTGATTCACCAATTAAATCCATAATCATATACACACATAACTTGAAGAACACACATGGGCTTCCAAATGCCATTCTCTCTTTCTCTCACACTCTCTCTGTTCTCCTCTTTAGCCATTCAAGCTTTCACAGCCTGATCAATAGAATTCAGCAGGCCACAAACACAGAGAAGAGGGTGTGTGTGGAGGGGTCCACTGGGAGAGACAATAAGGACACTGAGAATAAAACTGAGACCAGAGCCACACAAACACAGAGACACACACAAACACACACGTATACACAACCTGTCCTATATTCCCAAGCCCAGCATTTACGTCAGCATCCTGTTTAAGACACTGGCCACTTAATGGAGCACAGCCAAGGCACTATGTGTATTTGTGTGTGTGTGTGTTTCTGGGTGTAAGGACGTGTATGCGTAAGTAATGTTGGGCAGGGAGAGTTTACCTGCTACAACAGAGACAAGGGAAGGACACGCTGCTACAGTGGAACACACACAAAGTCAAGCACAATAGCCATTAAATCAAAAGCAATCTCTTTGCTCCTGGCAATTTACACACTGAGAGATCTCACACATGCATGAACATGTACATACACATACACAAAACTGACAAATACCACTATCAAATACACTGTGAGACTATTAGGTTACTTTAAATGTGTGGAAAAAATGTGGGAGGAAATGAATGACATTCCAACAGTACATCCTCTCCAAACCTGAACAAAATGTGTCAGCAGTGGGAGTATAAAATCTCTGAATGAGAGTTTTTTGGCATAGGAGATATGGAGAGAAATCAATTTCAGGGCCAAGTATGGTGCCAAGGACGTCCAGAAGGGCATAGCTCTGTTGATCTGTTCATATCAATTTGCTCCTTCCTGCAGACAGAGAATGCCACAGTGTGTAGCGCTGCATCTTTAAGGAATATCGCCGCGATAACGGTGCCATAAAACACATCATTTTACAGTCAAACCATCTCTGTCTCAAATGCACTTGGAGCGGAAGCCATTTTCAAGCAACATAAAGTTTAACATGGCGCTACATCTGCCGAGCCGCTAGCTTCCACAGTACATGGGACTGAGCAATTTAATTAGGGGACATTGTGTAGCGCTGCAAATGAGCCCCACCCTCTCTATCCGGACCTAATCCCTCCTTAACTTGTGGTCATCTCTGGAAGAGCAGAGTGCATACTAAACTGCACTATCCAGCATGCAGTCTGACACCAGTCACACCACTGTGACACAAAATCCTTGCATGAATGCAATTATACAGATGAGCAGTTTGTTTTTATCAGCCTTCAAGTTTCCATTTCTAAAGAGCGTGAGTATGACAGATTTATGTCTTCTCGTGGTTGCTAATGATCTATTATAACACAAGACTGCTGCTCAGTGCAAAGTATACTAAAATTGAGATATTTGTGGCTATCCAGTTGTCTTGTCTGTGTGGAATACAGCATTTCATTCATCTTAAACAGAAATTTTCTACATGAATACGTATTGGAAATAAACCCATTCAAAGGCTAGAGCGATTCTACAGAAAAGCATACCAAAACAGGCTGAAAATAAAGTAGAGATTTAGATGAGCTGCTTTGATAGTCATTAGTCAACTGAGAAGTGACTTTACCCCTGCAGAGATAACTTTTTGAATAATGCCTTCCTTGAAAAGTCATAAAGAAAGTCTCCCTTAAAGTTTGCCTGATTTCTAATGGATCCTCCCTCCACTGAGCATTTCAGCTACCTGTTTGAGAAGCAACCAGACCACTAATGCACCCTAACTCAGACCGTATAGATTACAGATTCTCAAGCACAAAAGTTTGATTTTTATCTTGACTATCTGAAAGCAGGATCCCAATATAAACTTAATGGATCAGTGGTGATGGAGGTCTGGGAATGGTGAGGGACATTACCACTTACTATTGCAAATTACCATGCGTGACTGGTATCACTGTGATCTGTAGAGCCTTACTAAGAGCCAAATGATCTACGTACAACCTAGAAAGTAAACATGTTACATGTCAAGACAAGTGCAACCACTGTGGTGTACTATAAACACATCACTTGTTACCCAAGAAGTGAACAATGTGCCATCTAAAAATGCTGGAAGAAGAATAAAAGTCAATCTCGGCTTTGTTTAGATGTTCCATATGAGAGAGTGGGGCACAGAATAGGTTCCCTAATGGCAGTTCAGATAAACATGTGAGGTGTTTGGGCGTGGGTGAGAGGGGATTGGCCAGATGGAGACACAAAGGCAAAAGTTCAATTAAAATGTTGAACGAATCAATTTGTTTGCCTTAATTACTTTGTTAATCTGTTGAAGCATCTACTTAAAAAAAAAATCCCGTGTCACATTTTCTGCTGTGATAATGGAGCTGCAGAGAGGGAGGGGCAGTTGCTTGGGTTGAGTGCTTTTTAAATGGCTCACCCTCTGGTTCTAAACACATCGCTCAGTATGTCTTCTCGCCCGTCCCCGAGTCTCTTTTGGTGGGGTGTGTTGGTAATGAGGGCCTCCTGTAGTGTTGCGCTCCGCTCCTCTGTTGGTGCAGAAAAGCGCACCCCCGCCATGTCCTGACATTCTGACAGATAGGAGCCGTGGAAAGCATATGGCCAACGTGGCAATGCCTCCAACGTCCTCCAAACTGTCGTAGGGCTCAGGCATAATGAGTGGTAGAGACGAGACCAAGTCCTACACATAGGAAATGTTAGCCATCAAATTTTTTCCTCATTTGCCAAGGATCAGCTAGACAAAAAAAACTTCTTACTTCCTATAAGAGTGAAGAGATACCATAAATTTGTGACTTTACAGAAGAAAGTCATGTAGTTTAGCATGACAGAGTCAGATTGGAAGTCTTCAAGAAAGAGCTCATATGTAGGCTGACTGCCAGACATTTGTTTTGTAAAACAAGGTGAGTTCTTGTGGATACATTTAAATTTACACACTGTAAATTCAGTAGAAAAAACCTGTTCAGCTGTTGGGCTGCTTTTTTACATGGATCACAACATGAAGTCAAATAGCAGATAGTCAGGGTGGAAACAGAGAGAGATGTCTCTGACTGAGACACGAGTGAGTGATGGTGTGTTGGGCCAGGAAGTGGCCGCTCTCCCTGTCAACTGTCAGTGCCGTTAGTGTCCAAAAGCCGAAGTCCACGGTGACTAGACGTGATTTTAGATAAGGCACCCATCCAGCCATGCCCTCGACATGGCCTCCCTCTGTCCCAGACTACTCTGCCAGTTTCCTTCCCTCCCTCTGTCTGGCCTCTTATCCCAGACCGTCTAGACACCTCCCAGCACGCAATCCCTCACCCCAGCCAACCCGGGCCATTCTTAGCTCTTCTGCTTTCTCTCTGCTCAACACTGTCACAAAACTGGCTGCTTGAGGGCTGTGAAGGGCTACTGAAAAGGACAGAACAATGCCAGGCAGATGTTTCTTAGAAAATGCTTCTCAACACTGCATTTCAGTCCTTCTGTGAGAGCAACTTGAAATTATAACAATCAAAGACATAGCTAAAATTGATCAGAAAGTCACATGGGTTGACTGTACATGCAGTGTGAACAATTATTATGAGGCAGCCAGCACCAATCCTTCTGTGATGTAGACACACCTCTGAAAAACAAAAATAAGAAGTGAAAGTGATTCATCCACTTTTTTGTATGCAGAGAGACCAATGAATGAGAAAGCTAAGAGGCAATTACAGAGCGGATGGCCCTGAGTACAGACTGATCTGCTGGCAGCAGTGAAACCACCCGAGAGGCTGTGTTCTGTAGCTACAACTGTCAGAGAAGCCAGAGGGTCTATGTAAAGGATGAAGTCCTTTGCACCGTCATTGTCCAACAGGTGGCGTGTACACACCATACATTAATATTAACCCTAATGAAAAGCCCTTTAACCCTGACTTACTCCAGTAGAATGCATGGGGTTGCAATGTATCAGCTTCCCTATGCACAAAGCCAGAGCTTCACACCCATGACTGATCTCTATTAAATTACATGGATTAAATCAGAGATCCTTAATTAGGCCCCAATAAAAGTGTCATGTGGCTTTTGAAACCTCTGAGCATGCTATGATTGGATAAAAATGTGAAAACATACTAAATGAAATTGGTTTACCGCTGAGTGTGCGCCCCATGACTCTTGAGTGGAGCAGCAAAGCAGGGGGAAATAAAGTGTGGAGAAATAAGTAAGAGAGAGAGAGAGAGAGAAGAGAGACGCAGATGCAGAGAAAGAGCGAGAGGGGAGTCTCAGGGCGAGTCACACCTCTTTGCCTCAGAAAAGCTCTTAAATTCCATGTGTGACCTAGGGGAGAAAGCTCTAAAGAGTCAGCCTAAGATGCCATGATACAGAATCTGACTGTTGCACAGCGATGAGCTAATAGCGTCAGCCACAAGCCACATTGAGAAGAGCCACATGCATGGCACAAGGCTTCTGGAGAGTGGACAATCATTGGATGCATGTATAGAGTTTATTATATGTGCATACAGAGTACAAACCTACATATACTCACTTATAAACACTTCAGAAAATACATCTGGGACTTGATTCTCTTTAAAAACTGGAGCGTAATGTTTCCCTGCTCCTCTGGACCCTTGCATTGCCTAGTGTCAGGATGGCCAGAAGCTTTTAAGTGCTTTAAACCCATAATAACCCTAATGCTTTGTCTCCCCCCGTGAGCTTTGTGTTTGTTAGTAAGAAAATGAAATGCGATCGAAATAGAAGCAAAGATGGGGATGTTCAGACATTTTGGGGGTTGCTGGGGATTTGTCGTCTGTAAAGGCATTAAAAAGGGAACAGAGAATAAACAGACTCCAAGGATGTGTTATGTGGTGACAGGGAAAGTCTGAGAAAGGCTGTGAACACATACAGGAGCACAGCACACATTGGGCTTCTTATTTTGCCCTCTTCTCCTCTTGCGCATCGGCTTGTTATGTTGTTTGTGATGTTTCTATTTTCGAGAACATGGGATTGAAAAAAAAAAAATCCAGATCCACTGCCACAATGCATAGCAGGGAATAGTAAGCACACAAACAAAAAACAGCCCCCAACCACCTTCCCACTCGCCACTAATCCTCTCATGCCCTAATTGTGGGTGCAGTCACCCCAGATTCACTTCTTCAGGGAGAGAGGGAGAAAGACAGCTAGGGCTCTAGCTGTGAACAGACCACCCTATCTTCCCCTCAAAATGATTCCTCTGCCAGAAGACACCAGAACGGTAGGTGGTACTCTCTCTCCATTACATTTCACTTTTATCTCACTTCCCCTTTGCCTCTCCATCCTCCTTTCATTTCTACTCTTTCTCACTCTTCTTCTTCTGTAAACCGCCTAAGGTGATTATGGATTGCGATGGTGGTGGGTGGGGAAGGCGAATCCCTGTCTTTGTTTCCTTAAAATAGGTTTATTATTACCCAATACAGTTGAGAACCTCTGTTAGATTGTTAACAGGGGTTGTGGTTAGAGCTTGTAGGTTGCCTCAATCGTAGCAAGTCTGCATATCAGCAGGATACACAAGAAATCAAACACATTCACTACGGACACATAAAACTGGCTATTAAACTCATATTGAATATCTTTTAATCAAATACACCATCATTCAGCTGAACAGAATTCTACACCACAGGCCTCAGAAGAAGATGCTAGAAAGGAGCCAGTGGCTGGTGGCTGGCTGTGTTTTGTCTGAACAGTGTTGCTCTGTTTGGAGGTCTGCATTGGAGCAGAGCCATGCCAACCATTACAGCATCACTCTATTTTCCTGTCTGGTTTACTGTCTGTCTGTCTCTTTCTCTCTCTCTTTCTCTTTTAGTGTGTCTATACATCTGTCTCTCATACTCTCTCTTTCAGGCACAAAACCAAGGTGCACATTAGGTGCTGGTGCTGCACATTTGATGCTTGGCTGTCACTGTATCATTGTCTGGTGACATAAAGCGCAGTAAAGCACTGAGCAGTGATGAAGTGGAGGTGTTTTAAACCTGCGCTCACTGGCACATTTCTTGCCTTTCAACCAATGTCATTTGGAGAGTGTTATCATCCCACTGTGAAAGTAGCCAACCCACACCCAAAATATTGAAGACAGAACGAAAGAGAGAGTGCTACTTCCATGTCAGTACTTGCTCCATTATTCCGCTGGAGGCTTGATTAGACGGAGGGGATAATTTACGAGCTACTTCACTGCCAATTCAACGGGCACATCACCTGTAAATAATTGAAACCCTTCATGTCCATTCCGACATAATCATATCGCTATCATGTTAATGTATCCAGCAGTGCTTTCCTTTGGGTCAGGCGCAGAACTGCATTAAATCTTGGCTGACCTGTCTCCATAACTCTCCAGAGCACCAACCTCTAGGAAACATAAAATATAAAGATGATTGACTACACCCAGGAATGATGAAAAGTTAAAAATACAGCAAACAAATAAGAGACTTCTCAGCAAGGCAGCAGTGGATTGCAGGTGGAGGGCAAGAATTTTGCACCGGCTTGTTAATTATTCATGCTTACGTTGTGCATAAGGAAGATTCATCATCTTCTCATTTATTTTTTGCTCTCTCTGAGTTCTATCAGTCAAGCTGCAGTATAAAAAGACAGCAAGATTTGAATGGTAGTAGCTATTATGATAAGATGTGGGAGACAAGACAAATCAAACCCTTTCCTTTTTATTGTAGGGAATTGTATCACTGTGGGAATTGTCTCTCTCAAACACTCCTAATTACATGAATGTTTAACTGAACTGACGGCTATTTTCCTTACTTCATTTTAAAAATGTCATGAATATTAATTAATCCAATCTGAAATGGTACTCACCTTCCCTTCTGCCCACTCCTCTCAAATGTGCATGACAAGAAGATCTGAATAATTTATCAATTGACTTATATTTGAATTGATTAATTCACTAATGCAAAATTAATACATGGCCATCCAGTACATTCCATCCCCGACATTCTGTCCCGTCTTTTATGAAGTAGTTAAAGAAGTAAGGGTCTTGCCTTGAGTAAAGTACTGACTGAGGAAGTGGGAAGGGATATCCACCTACTACAAATGTAATGATGATGTTTCACTAGAATTATGAAACATCATCATTAGTGTTTCAGGCAGACTAGGATAGGTAAGAATACCCCAAGTGTTTCATGCTGAGTGAGCCATGTGCTCTAGGGAACAGTTTTCTGCACGGTTAGGTAACAACCAACAATAAATAAATGAATGAAAGAATAAAAATCAATAGGCAAGCCAGAAACAAAAAAAAAAAAGAGGGGATGAAAACAAACTATGGAGGTCAGCCCGATGGGTGAAGGGCAAGGTTTAAGTAAATAAATAAGCTATGAACCTGAATGCTCTGTGTATTAGTGGCCTTGATGTGAAAGGCACACAGCAAGTCAGGTTACTGCTCTTTCTTGGTTGCAAAATGATGAGAAGGTGCAAAGGGTCAGTCCTGCCTTTGACGTTTTTACACATTTTAATGGTGCCAAACGGCAACTCATCATCTGCTGTACTTCCTGTACTGCAAAGCTCAGTTGGGGTGAAGAAATGGGACAGAATGTGTGCCAGTGTGTGTGCGCGTGTGTGTTTACGCACACTCATGTCGTGCCTGTTCTTTGCTGGTGATTCACCATGCTCTCTGGCAGCTGTCCAGGACCTATTTTCTCCTTCTCTTTACATAACAGCAAAAAGTATCATCGAAGCAGTGTGTCCTGTCCTTTCCCTTCCTCCTCCTCCTCCTCCTCCTCCTCTTCTCATTCCTGTGCCACTTCCTGTTTTTTCCTTTCCCCATCCTCCACCTTCCTGTATGTGTGGGAGTTTTTAAGACATGACTGTGTTTTGCTCTGCGGTGCTGCTACTGTACACCAATGGGATCATAAAGTGACAAGTCATGATCAGACCTTCACGGACCACACCCAAAGCGGAGAGTGGCAGACCAGATTCCAGGGAATGGCATAGAGAGGTGCGTGGGATGGAAAGCTGTTTAAAATACCCCCAAGGGTTTTCGAAAGGCCCAGGATCTGCTATCCGCTACACCATATGCCTACAGGACAGCACCCAACTGGGCACGAGGGTATGATACGCTGAAAATAGGGACTTGCAGTCACAATCCTCACTGTACTGGCCAACATACGGCCATTCGGCACCAACATAGCAGTGTGACAAGGTGGAAGAGAATAGTACAAAACAGGGTGGAGAGCCAAGGGGGGTTGAAAATAGAAAATCAAGGAGGTAAAGGGAGAGGAGCTGAAGGGAGCTCAGTTTATGGGGAGGGATGAGGGAGAAGAAAGAGGGTAAGACTGTGTGTGTCTATGTGTTGTGAGTGTCAGGGTCTGTATAGGAGAGAAGTGCAGGGAGGGTTTAGTGTCTGGACTTCTCAGTGACTCAGGTGTGAATAATATGTTAGGTCTACTTTGTGTGTATGTAAGAGAGAGAGACCCAGGGGGAGAGAGAGCACAGTGAAGTGCTGGGTCGGTGTAAGGCCGGTCGTCTCTGTGTCTGGGTGGCTGAGGGTGAGCTCAGCTGTGTCTATGGCCTGCTCCACGACAGCCATACTGCACGCTGCTCACCGGTGCAGAAGCGCTAATTGAATTAAGTCTTTATTATCAGGCTGCAGAGGCAGCACTTCTCCCCATCTTGGCCCGCTTGGCTGACACTTTCTCCTTGAACACCTGCTTGACATCAACTTCCTCCTCTATTTATTTATCCCTTCTCTCCTGTGGCCAGCTACTGGCTGCACTCCTTTCTCCTCTCCACCTCTTTCTCCATATTGGCATAACAAGCAAGGCTAGGCATGCTTATTTTTCATACTGCTTTTGTCTGTCTATACTGCACAAAACTCCTCAACTTGGATAGACTAACTTGGATAGCTCTACCACAGTCCTAAAGTTTAATGTCTATTACCATACAAAAAGTGGCACATAATAAAAAGGATTAATTCCAAAGACAGATCCTGCCCTTCCTGGCCGTCACCAGCGGCAGCCCTGTTGCATGTAGGGGGAATAAAGGCGATAAAACTAGATGATGTTCTATGTTCTATTGAATGGTCTCTAGTGAGCAAGCTGGCCAGGGTAATAAACAGCAGCTGGGATGCGAACTAACATATATCTAGTCCCCTGTCCATTTCCACTAGCCTCAGGCTCAGGCTGCTTCCCTGGGTTTGGCTTGGGCATTACTTTAGAGGACAGACAACAAGAGGCGCTATTAAGTTGGCTTAGAGTCTGAGGCCCAGGAACTTGGCACAACACTAGCTGTAATCTATTGACCGTTTGCATTCTCCCTCCCATGCCCCAAAACCACAGGGCTTTTCTCTATCTGTCAGTTGAATCCATTGCTCACCTCCCTCCATCTCTATCTGCTGTTTACCCACTCTATTTTTCTTTTTTCTCTCCCTCGTCCAATGTCAGCTTAATCCCCCTCCATTCCATCTTTCTCCTGCTCTTTCGTCTATTTGCGTATGTCCTTCCTCCCCCCTCACTCTTTCTCCTCACCACATCCATCACTATTCCTCCCATCTCCATCTCGTCTGTTCGCTTCTCTTATCGACATGTTTCCATTTTCTAAACTGCTCTCGCTCAATCATATTCACTCTTCCTTCAATGACCATTTTTCATTTTCTCACTTTCATTCACTCTTACTTTATGCTATCTGGATTCACCTGACACCTGTCCTCCCTGCTTTCCCAGGTGGGTTTTATTTCACCCAGCCCACAAGGCCCCAGGTGGGCATAGCTGCCCTTGTCAGGGCTGTTGACTGGGTGGAAGCAGCGGGGTAGTGTCCTCCAGGGCCTGACACAATGGGACAACCAAGTGTCACTATGCAACAAACTTAACTTTCCCCATGATGAGTTGGGATAAAAATAACAGAAGAGAAGAGGGTGATCCTACTACAGTAGCTTACGTCACTATGCATCTCCTCCAGTTACATGACATGCTGGCTTTTTTTTTTTAATAACCCCAGCTTGATTCAGTGCAATATGTCCTACGGTCTTAATTTCAGTGTGAGCTAATGAAATACCCCCTCAATCTTCTATGCCTTTGTTTCTGTATGTATCTCGTTTTGTTCTGTCTCCTCACCCTCTTTCTTTCTCTTTCTCTCTCTTGATCCTGCTGCTCCTGTCCTTTTCCACTCTCCTCTGAAACTCTGCCAGCCAACGAGTGCCACAAAGCATTAGGACCAAACACTATCAGACGTCCTTCTCAGGCACATCCTACACATCTCCCCCCACCACTTATACACACACACACACACACACACACACAGTCACTGAAAGTCCAGCACTTCCTCACACCATTTGCCACACTTGATGACAGAAACAGAGCTTACACATAGGGTTATGGGGGTTTTATTCACGACGGCAGACTCACCCAGACACCAATTCTCTTCTGGAAAAGACACACACATAGTATACAGAAGCACCCTGCTTTTCATTCAAAACACACACAGTTTCAATTGTAATTATGCACACACGTGCCATCTTAATACAACTATAAATGCCTGCATATGTTCATTCACAATGCAGTTTTCAATTGCATAGTCACGGTCTCTCAACCTCGCAGACATGCCGTGTGCATACACATGAGTACATTTATGAACAAGCATTAAACGCAATCCCCTCTATCTATTTCTTTCTCGCAGTCACACACACCAAGATCTGCACAAATTCACAGGCACCATACACAATAGCAAACACCATACACAATAGCAAACAAACAGTCATTAGCAGATTTCAGGCTGCCTCTCAGTTCTGCTCTACTCTGTTGTTGGTGTACCCGCGCCTCTGGGGTGGCGCCACTACTGTAGGTTTTAATAAAAGCATTGTCTTTGGAAGCTGTCTAAAGGGACTTTGTTTCATTTTGGAGTGCTGCTGCTGCTGTTTCTGTTGCTGTGGATGTGGGAGGAGAGAGGGCTATTGCGCTGGGACGTGGGGGCGGCTAGGTTCAGTGTCAATGCGGGGCCCTCCAAGGACTGGTGCTTATTGTTTGATAGTTTCAATATACAATGTGTGGGTGCGTGTGTGTGTGTGTGTGTGCGTGTGTGTGTGTGCATGTGTGTGTGAGTAAGAGAGAAGGAGTGTGTTCTGTGGTCATGTAAGCACATGTGTAAATGTATGCGTTCCAAACTAGTGCAAAAGTCAAAGCAAATAGCTGACACAACGCACCACTTTAACTTTCCAACAGCTACAGCAAGTCTACTGTATCTTTGTATTGCGTAAGACACCGAGTGTATAAAAAAACGCACACACGGCAGGTGTAAAAGCAGTCTTTGTGTTGTGTTCTGGCTGTTAACCAGTCCAATAAAACAAACAGCGGAGACAAGAAACACTAATGTGCAAGTGTTTCAACATGAAACCATGTGATGTTTAGAGGATCCTCACGATAACGAGCTATCTCTGTACTACACACAGGTGTCCATTAGCTCTTTGGGCTGACCAATCTGTGACACCATCTAGTCAATAGTTACTCCATCTGTCAGCATTCAAACACCTCTAAACAGCCCCTTAAGGAGACATTTGTGTCATTTATGATGGACAATGAATGCCTTCTCTCAACAGGAGCACAATGTTATGCCCATGATGAGGTCACATCAAATGTTATTGTCTAGATTTGGAACTGCAATTCTTTTTCCTTCCTTCTGTTTCTACCTTTTTCCCACAGGCACCTTCAGATCCCATCAGCTGAAGCAGTATGGTCACATCTTTAAAAAGCCAAAAGGAAAGAATGAGTATGGTTATCTGGAAGGATGCAGTAGAGGAAAATCCTAATTGTCCCTTTAAGTGTGTTCCCTCCTGTGGAGTGAAGGTGCGGGGTAACGGCCATCTTAAATCACAGCCTGGCCGTGGCCTTCATTAAAGCCATAATGCCAGGCTCTCCCTTTAATGGAAATGGAAGCCAGCGAGGCTGTGGGTGTAAATTAAAGTGTAAGGCCCGAGTAGGGAAAGATTTCCCCAGCTCTGACAGGTGCGGCCTGAATTAGCTGTAGTGCTGTTCAAGCAGTCAGTGGGAGAACACTGGTATTGATTTTAAGCACTGTTGCACTTCCTATCTGAAAGGGAATGTGTATTACTAGAGCCAAGCACATCAATCACTCAGCATTCCACCATTCTCCCCTGGCATGCTTCAGATTTTGAAATGATAAACAAACAGAAACAGACCCAAAGAAAAGATAACACTGGCTGTACTGTTACTGTATGTGCATCAGCATGAACCCATAAGATACATCTGCACATGTATGAAACTGGTCCGCTTCGTCTTATCTTCCTTGTGTTGACAGGATGCCATCTCTATTCAAGGCATGTACAGCATCACGTGTCACCTTGGTCAAACAGCTGGCGTCAGCTCCTTGAGCTCTGGCTGTGGCCCACTCCCATCTTTATGACCTGCATGTGTCAGAGTTGTTACATGCATGCAGCGCAGCCAGGCAGAGCCGTGCCTCTCTGTGTATGACCCTGCTGCTTATCTCTGCCTCCCATCACACCCCACTAACCCGGACTAAAGGCTCTGGCTGGGGGGAGAATTAGCCTACTTAGCCTATTCCCCACAGGGGTCAACCCACACACAGACACGCAGACAGTGCGCCCACAATCAGATGCATACACACCCACCGACATGCACCTGAAGATTTGCGATGACAAATGATAAGGCATCACTTAACCACAGGTGTTCCAAGTATGACCTTTCACCTGTGACCTTGAACAGAAAGCTTTTCATATAGAGGCGAGCTATCACTCAGCTACCATCAATCACACATATACGCCTCATCCTTTCACTCTCACCAACCTTTCCTGGCCCCAACATCCATCACTACACCCTACCCTTCCACTGACATCTGGAAAAATACAAACACTTCACAAGCTTTCTCGCTGACTATCCTGTTGGGAAACACACATATAGAGTAAACACACACATCTTGTCCTGAAATGACAGGTCCTCTAAAACATGAGATGTGTTATTGTGTTGTCAGGTGATCTGTAGATGTACACCAGGAGCTGCTCCCTAGTGACATATCTGAGATATCAGCACCTGCACTAAGAGATGACATGGGGTTGAAATCCCTGAGCACACTAGGACCACTGCATCACAGACAGCAAGTGGTGACAGACTGTGGCCATCACCATCCTGAGGACCATTTGTCTGGAAAGTTACTGGATCACAAGTCTCTCACATCTCACACAAGAGTCATTTTTAGTCTGTCTTGTGTAGGATGATGCCAGTACTGTGACATTTGTAACGCTCTAGCACCAAAAACATGGCCTTTTTTGATTACAAACCCTTTTTTTATTCCTTAAGGTCACTTAATAAGGTACTACAAGAAGATAAAAGAATGTGTACTGAAGAGAGTAATAAAGGTGACTCTAATGCCAACTACACAGGCCACATGTTGTAAGAAAAAAAAAGCATGACATTGGATTCATTTTGGTAAATTAGACAGAAGGGGTATGGGAAGGAGGGAGCATTCTTGATTTAAAAAAAAATAATAAAACGGTGTGCTTGATGCTCTTTTGGCCTAGAATTACACCAGAGAACATATTTTAATTGGTAGTGTTTTTATGCAGGACTATTATCAATGTCCCTCCGAGGCAGTGGAAGAGAGGAGGGGATGTGAGCAATCGGTTCTATGTCAGTAAGCTCAGAGTCCACTTACACGTGGATGAGGATTGCTAATAATGCCAACATAGCAATTCCAGCTCACAGAAAAAAAAAAAAAGATAAAGAAAGGTTTAGCATTGATTAGCTTATTCTAAATGCGTGAACATTTAAACTTAAGCAAAGGGGGTCGTGTATGAAGAGGCTGTATATGCTGAAGCTGAGAAAAGATTTTTTTTTGGTCTTACAGTGCGACAGGATTGTTTGACAGTCCAAGGGAGGCCGAGTATGTCAATAGTGAAGCTGTCCAATATGAAAAAAATCTGTCTGATGCTGTTAAATGTATAGGGTTACTATCACAAAGTCACATCTATTAATAACACCGCCCTGCATCAAAAAATAAAATTTATGCTGTTTTCCAGAAAATAGTTGATTCAGTGATGCTGAGTTAAAAAATACCAAAAAAATTTTTAAATCATGTACAATTTTGTCACAAAATGCGAATCCCTTTTTTTCACATATGGTCCAATTGGCATGAATGCAAAATCATTATGCAGCAGGACACATTTTAGGCTGGCTTGAGCTTTCAATAAACAGCCTCCACTTATCTTCCATGTACTCACACCCCATTAGAGCCAAAAGACCTTCAACATCAACACAATAGACAAAGTCATCATCCATTTCAAAGAATGGAGTAAGATCCTTCTCACAATGCCTATAAAAAGAAAATTTGGTTCCTGGAGCCAGGAGGTTTTTCTCACTGAGCCTAGACCCGAGCAGCTCAGCCGCTTCCTTTGGCAGATCCAAATCTCGTACTAAGTCATTTAACTCTGGCTGACTGAATAACTGGGAGACAGATGAGCTACTAGAAGATGGATCTTCAAAGTCCTCATCACTAGAATGTTGTGCATCTGGAGACAAAACATTATCAGACTCTTCTCTCTCATCAACTAAGCCAGTAAAAATGGGAGGTGGTATTTCATCTGAATGTGGTGCAGGTCTCATTGCTGATGGCAGGT
>VUQI01019210.1:0-21653 GCA_015106735.1 Paratilapia polleni | reverse complement strand
TCTGATTTTACTATTTATAGGTATATGTTTGAGTAAAATGAACATTTTTGTTTTATTCTATAAACTACTGACAACATAACTCCCAAATTCCAAATACAAATATTTTCATTTAGAGCATTTATTTGCAGAAAATGAAAAATGGTCAAAATACCAAAAAAGGTCCAGTGTTTTCAGACCTCAAATAATGCAAAAAAAACCAAGTTCATATTCATTTTTAAACAACACATTACTAATGTTTTAACTTAGGAAGTGTTCAGAAATCAATATTTGGTGGAATAACCCTGATTTGCAATCACAGCTTTCATGCGTCTTGGCATGCTCTCCACCAGTCTTTCACATTGCTGTTAAATAAATAGCAAAATCAGAGAAACTGATCATTTTGCAGTGGTCTCTTCATTTTTTCCAGAGCTGTGTATGTTTTTATGAATGAACACTAAATTTCCAAGTACGCAGATAGAACTGAAAATACAGCAATTGAATGAGATCATAGCTACACTGAACATTAAACGCTACCTATTCTGCTTTTCTTTATAATGTGTATTACATATACTGTTACAGTGTTGGGTGCTCTTATTAAAGGAGGTCAAATAATGAGGTTAGCCTATGCAAAGGTATGTGAAAAGAACGTTTTTTAGATTGCTTTTTTCCCACTTTTGTGCTGAACTGATGTCAGATCACATTTCCTTCTTAGCTCTTGCTGTGCCTGACATGAGGAGGCGGTATGGAATTACAACCCTGGTGGAGTCCCAGAATAAAAATACAGAGCAGGAAATGAGCATATTTAGACCCCTTAAAAACCCCAACAAACAAGTAAATATGCACACATGCATTCACATGAATAAGACAGCGGTTTGATTCTTCCTACTGCAGAGTTCATGCTCTGCCTTAACCTCAGTCGATCTGGCTCCTGGAGAGGATCATTACAGACAACAAATGCACACACACACAAGACCCCCCCCAACCCCCTCTTGTCCTACTTAAGACCATTTGGAGAGACCTGTAGCCGGGGGTGAGCGAAGAACTCATTGAGGAAGTCCATGAGGAGGTCGATCTTGAGACAGCTGACACATAGAACCACGTGTTTCTCCGTCTGTGCCCTGTAGCGGCTGTAGTTTCCTCCAGACTTCTGTCGTTCCATCCACAGAAAGGCCAGCTGCTCAAACTACATTGAGAAAGACATCAATCGCATTCAACAGATGGAAACTGGATTAAGTTAGCTGGGATACAGGGAGGAACCAGGTGGTATATGAAAAGAAAACAATGCCTTGTACTATATAGTGTTTCCATTTGATTAGGGAGAGTGTTTGAGGAGAATTAAGATAAGTGGAGCTGGTTCAGCATAGCGGCTGAATGGAATATGATAATGGATATTAATATGGGAAGGTAGATCATGGAAATAACAGTAGACTTGAATTGAGCTGCACAGATTTTCTTTTTTCTTTTTTGAGGTCAGGGCTGTTGCGTGGATAGATGTGTAGTTTGAGGTTTTAACAGATGTTTTAATAGAACTAATATAATTTCTTGCAGATTTTCACAGAAAAACAACCAGATATTTTACACCTGTCACTTCATTCAGTCTGAGGGAAAGAAAACAGTATTTGTTATCCTGTTTTGCCCCGGTGATTTTAGCGGGTCCAGAAGAAACGATCATGATGCAACATTGTTTCACTCTGGGTAAGCAGTTCCCCAAAAATCATGGTTGAGACCATTGTTGGTCAAAACACACATTTTTTCATGATTTCCAATTTTATTAATCAAAAAAAAATAAAAAAAAATCAATAACTAGTTAATGCATTGAGTTAACACTAAACAAGTGATGAGCCAATGTGCTAAACCTGCTGCCTGCAGTGATGCAGCCACACTGACAATGGATAGCTCATAATGTTTCTGAACATACACCTTGTCCACATCTTTCAGAATTCAGCGGGCAGATTTCATTCGTGTGCTGTTTTTCCTCTGGGAACTAATCACTTTGTCCCAGATATATTTGATTACCTTTATGTTGAGATAATGTTAGCTTATTAAAGTGTAAAAGCATCGTCACGCTGGAACAAATGTGTTTCATTCAGACCTCTTATGATGGAGCGACAATCAAGACCCTATTATAAAGTATGGGGATTTTTCAAGTAAAGTGTCCGAACTGGGCAATCTGAATTGTAAACGAGAATTTACTTCAATGTCGGACTTCTTTTTATTTTATTTAGAATCAATATCCTTTTGAGGCTCAAAATTGCACAAAATGACTTGTCAAGAGAGGTGCATTTCCTGCAGTGTGTTGTGGACAGTTACAGGAAAACCAACAGAGGCAGCAATAAGAGCAAGAACAGTAGCTGAATCTTGATGTGCTCTGTGGCTCCCCCGTGCAACCTGGAGACTGGTCAGACAGATGGACACACTCATACACATGGGGGGTTGGAGTCGGGGCAAAGGGGGGCCAGTTTCTAAATGTCAAGGGTATTTATGGATGAAAGATGGAGCGAGGGGCTGAAGAGGATGACATGATAGCCATCTCAGTGATCAACAGCATATGAGCTGACTTGCGCAAATTTAAGAAAAACTGTCTTTATCATCATGTGTTGTGATGATATTTGCAACCACCAATCTCTGACTGATGGAAAAAATAAATAAATAAATAGTGAGATCATGCTTGTGTAGGATGCAGTCCTTCGCCCACGGTACAGTATGTGTCTGCTTATGTGATGCCACCAAAAACAAACAAAAAAAGAGAAAAGTTACCAGAGATTTGTAGCGTCATCACTTGTGTATCAGTAGTGAGTGCATGAGAGATTTCCTGCCCACAAAAAAGCCTCCTCTAACTGCAGGTATAGTATACACAGTGGAAATTTCTCCTATTTTCACCTTCACACATCTTTTGGGAGACAAACAGGTACTGCAGCTACCTCGGGGATAAAAGCTTTACACAAATATGAGAAACAACCGTTAGGATACAGTGGAACTAGTGCATTTGTCAAGGTGTTTTCATCAGACCCTGTACAAATAGTGTGTGTGTGTGTGGGTAAACGGTCGCTCTAATGCTCTGTCATGAGGTTCCCTCAGTGGAGTAGCTAAATGACAGGAGAGGGATTTGGGGAATTGAGTGAGTATGGAAGACACTCTTGTTGCTCTTTGAATAAAAATAGTGTTGTAAATCTATGTAGGCTGCAATGAGTCATCACATTATTGTGTGATGGGGGGGGGGGAATACAAGAATTATTAGTGTTAAGGAAGAAGAGTTTAAGTGTTGTGTACCAAGGAAAACCATCCCAAATGTTAATTTAAAGAATTTAAGTTGATTTCACATCGATGGTTAGTTTATCTGTTATTTTCTACCTCAGTACAAACTGGAGGAGAGCTCTAGCCTGTTGGTTGCTTGAAAAGTTAAACTGAAAATAAAATATGAGGTGGACGAAATTGGTTTTTGCTTTCAGTGCCCCTAAACTCACCAGATCACTATTTAAAACTCCCTGTTTAAAGCTTTCTGTTTTACAGTGATATCTTATTGGACTGCATTGCATTCAAACTATGTCACTATTATTTCTCACCTGGATGGGAAGCACAATGAGTGCCACAAAGATCATGATGACCACCAGGAGCTGCGAGGGCCAGATCTGAGGCGTGACGTCTCCAAACCCCACCGTGGAGAAGGTGACCACACAGAAGTAGAGCGAGTCGAACAGGGTCAGATTGTTGCCCGCTCGTTCGAGGTGTTGAATGCCACAAATGCTGATGAGAGAATAAGAAAAGGGAGTGGGCATTATTGAGATAGACTTCACACCTAAACCACAGGCACCTCACTCAGCGAGGTACAGGTGCCCGTGGGGGGCAATATCCATGGAGAACTGTTTTTCACACCTGTGTGTTTATGTGTGACTTTGAATGTGTGGAAATAGGAGTGAATGCACACTCGAGTGCCTTTGTTGAACACTGTATATTTTTATATGTATAGGTGTGCAGCCGCAAGCTGTGCATATTATCATAATCTTTAAGAGACAGATGAGTCAGCGGGCAAATGTCAACCCTGAAATGGTCAGAGGTACTGTGTGTATGAACTTCTGGATTAGCTCAGGCTTTCACACCAGCAAGCTGCCACATCCTCCACTACACTGAAGAAATTGCCAGTTGTCATCTCAGAGCACTATCTCACTCTTACAGTTACCAATTACCTTTCTGCTCTCTGCCTTTCTCTCTCTTAGCTCCAGTGGATGCATTTTTCACTCTCCTCTTTCTCCCTCTTTTTTTCCTTGCATGTATCACATTAATGGTTGTCCATCTCTCCCTCTTTTCCCCTCTCACTCTCTGCTCGGCTGTGACACCTTTCACTTCCTACTCAACCTTTATTTAATGTCCCTTTTCGCCTGTGCTTTTTGCCCCCGCTCTCAGTGTAATATCAGCAGTAAGGGTACGCACCACGTAAACATGAGACAAACCAGCGTGCTGATAAGTATCACCACCTGGTTAAACATGGCTGAGTGCGTCCGCTGGATCGCCCTGTGGAGATCATTCTGCAGAGAGACAGAGAGACAGATACAAGTTAATGTATGTAAATGACAACAAGCTAAGTGCTGCACTGTTTAAGTGTAGAACAAGGATAAAATGTAGCTGATGGACAGTAGGAAAATCTATTTAAAAAATTGAAATATTAAAATGCCCTAAAAATAAGATAAACATGGCAAATCACTGGAAAGCAGCAAGAGATGCAGGTTATTAAATGATGCAAAGTAGCCTTAGTTAGCTGGATGTCAGACTGATTGAGGGAGGGAATGTTAAGTGCTTCAGGAACAAAATCATGTTATTATTATAACAGTTTTCTGACTGATTTACCTTTGTGGAAGAGTGTTTAAGATAAAACTGGTGAGCTGAAATGGGAGACAGAGAAGGGCAATTGCATGCCAAAAAAATAACATAACAGAGATGCTGTGATGAAAGCGATGAAAAAAAAAATTGGACAGGGACATTGTGCTCCACTTACTATCATGTTCTCCAAAGCGTGCTTGGCCAGCCAGCAATTTAGAAATACAGGGATGAAGAGATTTCTGAAGGATGGCAAAATCACCTGTCAAGAAAAAAAAAAAAAAAGCTTAAGCCTGCTTGGCTTTTATCACCCTCTTTTCATATGTTACATAGTCATGAGATCTCTGGCAAGGAAGGTGGTTATGTGCATGTTGCGATATCCTCACTGTTTCAGGTATTGGATAGTGATATGCAGTTTTTGTAGGTGGGTGGGACTAAAGTGCTTGAAGCCCAAAACAAATGGCTTCCTGCAGAGACTCTCTGTGCTGTCAGTGCTCAGTAACGCATATCCTTCCACTTACAGTGATCATGAAAGGAACAGCGCTGATCATCTCCAGAATGAAAGGAACACGTAGTACCTGCTCCCAAACGTTGCCCTGGAAACACAAACCACGCACAAGGGTCAGGAAACTCCATTGTCTTGGCGACCTTAGGAGATTAACAGATAACAGGCCCACTTGCTGCAAGTGGAAGGGAACAAATTGATGAGCTTTTGCACCATACAATAGATCGGGGTGTATAAGGGTTGTATGACTCCCTTGTGTCTTTTGAGGAAGGAGGCAGCATTACTCAGTTTCCACTAAGCCTTTCTGCTCAATTAAGATGTCAACCGTAGCTGTTTTTATGTCTGTGCCGCCTGCATATGGCTGACCTGAATCTGACTAGTGTAGGTGGACAGGCACAGGCTATGTCCACAGGAATCAGTCAGCTCTAAATGCTAAGGCCTCTAGCCTCCAGAGCAATCTGCAGAGAGAGAGCTCCTTATAAGCTTATAGTTACAGATACATCAAAGGCAGGGCAACACGGTGATGGATTGCCTTCCCTCTGCCTGAACAGGGGGCCCTCCCCTAAAGTGTTTCTGATGTGTCCATAACAGGACAGTGCTGAGGAAGCCTCAAGGAGCTCTAAGGTTCTTTCCAAATGCGAGGGCAAAGGAGCAGCGTCAGGAGGGAACAGAAAATGTCAGTTTATTAGAGTGAACCCACACAAGCTCCTTTCAACTCACTAAAATAGATGCATGTTTTGGAGAGTGCCCTAAACAGCATAAAAAAAACAGGGTGGCAGCAAAGATGACAGAGTCTGCAACAGGTCAGATTAACTCACCAGAAATGACTGCAACCCAGATTTTAACAAAAACTCAGAGCTTACAACTGTTTGTTCTAAGTTTAGTACATACCTGACATCAGCCGGATCCTTCCACACACGATTCCAAGGTGAGAGAGTTGCGCCCATTTACGCATGTTACATAACAGCAGTAATTTAATTAATTACTCATAATAATTATACCAGAAATGGAGACTAGATCTACCAGCAAATCAAGTATGGCATTAATTCAGGCAGGCCATGAAGTCAAGCTCAGCTGCTATCCCAACAGATCAGCCAGCCAGCCTGCATCAGCTGATGGCTCGGCTGATATCCTTCTCCACATCTAAGTGGAAAATCTCACAGAGGATGCACTATTTAAGTTACTTTAGCCTGGCCACAGTTGCTGTTCATCTGCAAGCCCCTTTGCAAGCCAATTCCACTGCAACTCCTCTTTTCATGTTGTTTTTGCTCTCCCCGACTCAAGCTTTGACCGTATGCACATTGAATGCATAGAGCTATGCCCTCCCCACCTTATGCTTTGGGGGACAGCAGGAAAGGTCCCAAAACAGAGCACTGGCACCAAATATAAACTATTGCAGGTGAAAATAATCTTCATTTGACTACCATTGTGCTGACTAAAATTAGCAGAGAGTTGTTGTCACACAGAGTCATAGTTTATGAACTCCAGCTTAAATTTTTTAAAGTGTCTGATCCATTTTCTAAAGTCTGTATGGATGTGTTCCCATAACTACATGCTGTATAGGATGCAGCACCTCTAATGATCAAACTATCAAAATGTAGCGGCATGGTATGAAAATTCTGACCCAATCCATTACATGTCACATGTCAAATCTCTTACACAGCACACAATATCATGCAAGCACTGTCGCTCATTCTGCCACTGATTTGGGTTTGTCTGAATGAGGTCATGAGGAACATTAATGTAAAGGTGATCCATGTCTGAAAGAGCAAATGCCATCGCTTCAACTTTAATAGCACAGCAATGTTAGCTATTCCATGTCCAAAAAGGGCTAAACGAGTGCACGGTGGACAATCGACACCACCATCAAGCCAAATTCCCCGCATACACATCACAAACAGTCCGGCTATTGGGGGCCATGTGAGTGGCTCACCTTGTAGCTGAGATACACGAGTAACATAGTTTCTGAAAAGCTGATGAAAGCCACAAGCACCTGCAAAAAGAGAGAGAGAGAGTAAGAGAGAAATGTGGAGAAACAGACACAGAGGGAGAGCAGACACAGAAATTAGGAGTCGCAGAGATGGAGAGCGTGGGTGGAATCAGTGGGTGTGCTGATGTTTGAGCTTCAGAAGGAATAGGTTTAAGTGAAGCAAGAGACAGCCTGGTGTCTGATGTACATTTATATGTATGTGTGGGTAATCACATTGTAAGTGTAAATATATGTCAAGTAAGAATGAGTTCTGTATGAAAGAGCTGAAATAATGTGACCTCAATGTAACTGACAATAAACCAATAAAGGGAATTCAGATATTTTGGCTTATGTGCATTCATGCATGCAGAAGTGAGTGCAAACAGACTGAGGCCTTGTTTACATAGGAGTGCACTGATCTGTCTAACCTGCAGTGCCCACAGCGGTAGAGGTCTGTCAACCCAGATGATCAGTTTCCTGCAGAGGTGAAGAAAAGGAAAGAATACAAAGTACAGGAGACAGATGTGGCAAAGAAAGACAAAAAATAGACAGACACCACTAAAATGAAGGTTCTTTGATTTAACAGTGGAGTATGGCAGTGTGGTCATATTGTAAGCTTCAAATGAAAATTTAAAACTTATTGTGAGGAAAAGGCCATTTCTTTCCCCCCCAAAAGACCCTGAGGCTTATGCCTGCTTGCCACAATGCTACAAGTCTGCTGCCTGGAGCATCAGGCAGCCCATCCCTTTCCTGAGCTCACTCTGTCAGGCTCCTTATTCATTTGGAGCCAGAGCTTAGCCAGTGTCATCAGCCACCAATTAGATCAATAGGTCCCTGAGCAGGAGACAGGGCATGGCCCCAGGTCCATGTACACCTCCTGGCTTCTCTCTCTCTCTCTCAGCTGTTGTCTATTAGATATTCTGTCTTCACTAGATCGCTGTTGATTAGGCTACACAGGCACTGCATACATATTATGTTGACAGGTAATCCATACAGCTGAATCGTGATAAACGAAGGTAGATCAGTAATGTTTAATATCAGCATTGTGGATTGCATCAGTTAAGCGAACTCGCATTGATTGCATTATACAAAATTTCAGGCCGGCGAGCCGGTGCCGTGGATCACAGAATTCCAGGGTGGTTTCATGGTCCTTGTCTGCAGGCTAAAGCCATCACTCCTAATTAAAGCCTTGCATGCTTACCAGTCAAACTCTGTCCAGGGACGGGATGATGTGTTTTGTTTGGTGCAGTTAACTCCACTCACACTGCAGAGGGGAAAACCACATAAACAGCAATGAATAAAACTTGTCCATGCCACCACCTCTCATCAGAACTCGACTGACCCACGGATCAGCCCAGTTTCCAGACTGACTTGCCATAAAGTCACATCCATTACTTTTACAGGTTGCTCTATACATACTGTTATCCCCTCTATTGACCTGTTGCTCTTGTTCCGCCTATCAGGCCTTCACACTCACAGAGCCTTTGTTTCACCCAGTTAAGCCCCTGTTATCGCCATTTTGCTCACCAGTCCTGTCTTTCCTCTTGCGGGTTGTCCAGCAGGACTCGGACGATATAGAGGAGGCAGCTCAGCACTTTCAGAGCAAAGTTAAACATTCGCACTCGCAGACCTGCAGTTCAAAAAGAAATTAATCAGCTAATTAAAAAGAAACAGCCACAGGAGAATTTTAAAAGATACTATTTATTTAATGCTATTAATATCCTTAATGCATGATTTAAAAATGTGACCCAGAATGGAGCTCTGTGGGAATTTTTTTTTTAAGCGGTGTAATGCTCTTTGAAACTGTTGCGATTAAAGTTGCAATGAAGACACAAATTTTAAGAAGGAATTCCTCTGGTGAGTCAGGAGCAGCTCATATACCACTAATTATCAAATCCCTCCAAAAGTTGATCTCATCTTTTCAGTGTACATTTCTGGCCATAGCTGACTAATAATGCTTGGCCTAATGTACCTGAAATGTATGTATGTCTATATTAATAATCTCTTATTCCTAAACTACATTGTTTAACTAATAATGAACCTTTTGATAATTCACAATAAACCAATTAGCTCCCAAATAAACCTCATGATGACATGCATATGGAAAAAAAATATATACATCTGTATGTCACTGATATTAAAATTCACTACACAGACATTTAAAACAGACACAAAAAGTGGACAAGTTGAATATCTGGTGATGAAATGCAGAGCAAGAATGACAGCACATCACACATTAAAACGAGACACGTCTTCAGCTGAACCACTCGTGTAGAAATGAAGACTGCAGACAAGAAATTCACTCAACCAAGAAAGCGTGATCCCAAACACGGGCAACTTACTGGATCTTTGGTTTTTGATGAAGAACAGCTTGAGGCGCTCCTTGAAAGTGTTCTCGTTCACATAAAACTCTACCTGCACCCTATGGGAAGGTGATGGAGAGATGGGCAGAGTCAGTAATAGACAAATGGAGATAATGATGGTACAAGGGAAACCAGAGGAAAAGCACTAGGAAGGCGCTTCAGGTGACTGAGGAAATAAAATAGTTGGAGTCAAGTCATGAGACTGAAGAGAGGAAGCAAGTGAAGTGTGGGGAGATAAAAGAGGGTAAAGGTGATGAAGAAAAGCTGTACAATTGAGAAAATTTGACATAAAACGGGTGATAATGATTATGTGACCATGGAAAAGTATGTAAATAAGACACTCTGGCCTGCTGCATTAAAGACTAATGGGTTTTGGAGGAAATGGTGTTCCTGCTTGTCCGCCTGCCCATAGGCCCAGACAGCTGCAGTCACTCTCGTTATCTCCACTGATTAAATATAGAGCAACAAATTACTTCCCTCTGATGTTTCTGCTGAACACGGGAGGCCATAATTACTGCTGTTTCTCCCTTTTCATTCTGGCACCCTCCTGTTAGAGGGACACACACACACACTACTGTACACACACAGACCTGAAATACACACCTGCAACCGGGTCATTAGTATTATTAGACCATTCATGTGCCCATCTGACATGGATTCTTGTGGAGAGATATGATGAAGAGCCACTCTTCAGACAGCTCTTACATGTGTACAGACACATAATCAGACAGACTGTCACATAGACTGTATTTCCTGTTGACCACCTCAGGGAAGATTTCTCAGAAGCTCCCCTTTCATCCTATGGAGGGAAGAGTGGATGACTCAGGTCGAGGATAAAAACGCCAGGCCCCGCACGCCGGTGGTCTCACACAACACACAGACAGATGAAAGAGAGGCAGAACAACTGCAATCTATTCTCCTGTCTGCAGGAAGAGGAAGAGGTGACGGTGGCGGTGGTGGTGGGGGAGCCTTCCCGGGGTTCCAGGGTGACGTTATACCACACAACTCAAAATGAAACCACACACCTTCCCAGCAACATTTTTGGAGGGGGGGGGGGACTGTCCTCTCTGTTACTATGGCAACACAGAATTCAGAGTCTTTTCCTTCCCTCTCTTATGAGCACATGTGAGCAAACACACACTTGTGGAAAGTGTTCAGCCACCGTAGCTGATAGCCCCGCTGCAACTTGTCGACGGCTCCCTGTGCTCTGAGCAGATTGCCGACAATAATGCTTTCGCACACCAGATGAAAAACACAAAAAAAATTTTCAGATAAGCACAAGCTCGCAAAAGCCAAGGGATGTGTAACTGCACATTTTGATTACAATATGGATACTGTATCCCCCATAGAGTAAAATTTACTGCAGTTAAAAATTCTTTAAATTGTAAATGACTAGTTAAATAAAGCAGCACAGCAAGAAGGTCCTGAGTTCGAATCCACCATCTGGCCAGGGCCTTTCTGTGTGGAGTTTGCATGTTCTCTCCGGGTACTCCAGCTTCCTCCCACAGTCCAAACACATGCAGTTAGATGGGGTTAGGTTAACTAGTAATTCTAAATTGGCCGTAGGTGTGAATGTGAGCGTGAATGGTTGTCTGTCTCTCTGTGTTAGCCCTGTGACAGACTGGCGACCTGTCCAGGGTGTACCCCGCCTCTCACCCTATGGCAGCTGGGATAGGCTCCAGCCCCCACCCGTGATCCTGAATAGAATAAGCGGAAGAAAATGGATGAATGGATGGATGGATGAAGCCAAAGGTTTGCACTCACTTATTTTTAACCCTTATGAGGCACATGCAGAGGTCTGAGTCAGAAAGAACAACGGGAATATCCCAGGTGGGAAAGCCAGCTATCCTCCTGTCTTTGATGCTTTCTTGACTCTTCCTATTATACCCCCTTGCAGGTGTGACATTGGCTTAATGCAAAACAAGCATTAAGACATTCCCATCAGCTTCAGCTGCATTTTGTATTTACTACTAATGCACCATGTAGAACACTATATACATGACTTATATATACTTGTGTAGTTTGACAGGGTAGTATTTTTCTCAAACTGAACACTTAAAAGTTGTACACTTACAGGAAGGGTTAGGGTTAGGGAAATAACGACTGCAGTATTTGCCCTTGATTGTTAGCTGCGATACTTTCCGAACATTTACAATTTGTTGAGCCTCTGACCACACATAGCTCATACTAAAGTCTTCTATGTTGGAAATGGCAAATTAAGAAGCACAAACACAAACAAGAGCACAACCAGTCAGTGGTCAGTGGTCCCTCCTCTTCAGCTATGTAGCCAAAATGTCTTATTGAAGATGAAAAGTGTGCGTTATACACTTAACTTTTTGACCGTTACAAGTACACCATCTGGGTAATCATAGTGCACTGATGTAGTTGACGTTGTAAATATGGAAGTGTGGAATTTTACTCACAGCAAGCTGTGATGTTAGCTGCTGACAAAATTTGAGGGGAGAGCACAAGTGCAATGATGATGGCTGATTTATTGTCCTACATTTGAGTCTTTTTATGCAGGTATGAAGATAGAAGGACTGTGGGAATTCAACCTATCGCCAGAAAAATATTAAAGATTAAAGCACCCATAAAAAGAAGAGGCAACTGCTGCAGTGGAAATTTTTCATTGTTTTAACACTCGGTTTCATTTCGCTACAAATTAGTGCACGCTCTGTGTCATGGTTTACTGGGACACATAATGGAAGTGAGCCATCATTAATTCCACCTGTTCTTTCCCTACAATGACACGTTAAAATATCTGCTGTTGGCTCAAAGCACCAGCACAACCCTTACCCAAGAAGGCCTTTTTGCTGATGAATAGGTTAACAAGGGCAAATAGAGGTGCTTTCTAAAAAATTTACAGCTGGCATGCTGTGTTTTTCTTTCTGCTAACAGAGACTGCAGCTTGCTAAAAGTCTGATAATTATAGGTCAGCAGAGGGTTAGACACTGGGCGCTTCCCTTGCAAACGCTGGGAGATTGTGACATCTGATGCTGCATCTATGACTAAGAGCATGAAAGAACACAACACAGCACACAAAACAACACGATGCCGCAGGGTGACAATGATGAGACCCAAATGAACCTGATCCAGGGCTAACCTGAGGTGATCCTGCCCGAGCTCCTCCCTCCTCCTCTGATACTCCTGGCGCTCCCTCTCTTGTAGGCGCTCAGCCTGCAATACATCACAGTTAGCAGTCATGCCACAAAACTGCTTTCCGTTAAATGCACAAGTGACACTAATCAAAGTGACTAATGGAACTCATAATGACCTTGCTCAACAGTTAGGCAGAACATACCTGTATATGCATTGCAGCATGTTATATGGGCTGCAATTATTGTGCATTGGCATGCTACTCATGCTTGTTGGAGGTGACAAACATGACATAAATTCAGTAATAGCCATCACACTATCTTGCGAAGTAGCACTGATTCTACAGTGTTATAGCTATAAGTGGAAGAATTGGAATGAAAAAGGAATGAAACCATTAAATCTTATTTTCCTCTGAAGAGATGGAAATCCCTGTTATTACTGTGTAATTTCAATGTCTTTTCTGGCATCACAGATATTACATTCTGGCACCACGGCTAAGTAGTTACTGTAAAACGGGACATCTCTGCTGTATAAGATAAAGAGGGTGGTGGTGAGAGTCCAGAAGCAGGGATGAAATGTAGTGTGCTCAGTTTTTGTGGTGTGAACACTTCATAATTCTTTGCTTGGTGTTTAAGTGTCCCGGCATGCTAAACTCAAACCAAAGTGTCTCAGGATGGGTTTATGTGACCCAGAGGCATCTTGTTGGATCACATCTATAGTCTAATAAGTGGCTGTTTCACATGCATGTGTTTATTTGCTGGATTACCAATACATTCCTATGACCTTGCAGAGGTCATGGCGCAACAGAAAAAGATCTGTGGAATACCAGTTTGGTCTTTAGCATTAATCAGCCTTCCCTGTGACTGTATGACCGCTATTGGAACGAGAGCAGGGCCAAACGTGGAGTAGAACATGTCTGAGAACAGAGTGAGGAGCGGTCTTTGGTGGCTGGAAACCCACAAGCCCATTAATCTGGTAGTTCTCATAGCTTTGGTGCCAGGTGTGTGAGGGGGAAACTCTTGCTACAGCTCATGTGGACGCTTGTCTCTACTGACATCTACAGGCTAAACATGATATCACTCCACACAGAGGGAAAAAGAATTAGTTCCATGCATTGGATTCATAGGCTTCTTAGCACTATCAAAATAATTAAAAAAAATCTGTTGTTATCCTCACCAGAGAGGTTATGTGATTGGTTTAGTTTATCTGTCTGTCAGTTAGATTTGCATGAGAATTTCACTGAAAATGGGGCTTGGCCGAGCTGATCCTTCTGGATCTAGGGACTCAGTTCATACATGGTGTGGATGGAATCATCAGTCTTGGTGGAGGAAAACAAGTCTCTGCCCGATCTAGTTCATAATATGCTGTTAATCTGTTTGTGTTTTACCTGCTTGCATCTGTTGTCTTAGACTGCTTTGAGATTGCAGGGCCACTGTAGAAGATAGCCTCAGCCTTGTATTCATTAGATCTGCACAGTCTAATACAATCTAATCCATCTGAGCTACCATAAAACTTGCTTTTAAGATGTCTGTAATGTTTAGCTTTTGTTGAAGCTGCCATAGAGCTGTTAATTGAATGATATGTTTTTAACTCTGTGATGGCTAAGTCATCATCGGGGATGACCCTAACCCTAATCCTATGATGTGGAGAAAAGTAAAATGGACTGTTTTTGGAAAAAGAAAAAAAAAAAGTTTTTGACTCATGTCTATTAGAATGCTTTTTTTGATCCCCTGATTGCCAAGACTTGGGAGAACAATTAAAAAAACAAACATATTTTGTTAGTCTAGGGTTAGGGATAGAGTCATCATCGATGATCATCATTGTTTGATGATGTGGGTGGCACGATGGTGCAGTAGTTAGCATTGTGGCCTTACAGCAAGAAGGTTCTGGATTGGTACCTGGTCTGGTCAGATTGGAGCCTTTTTGTTTGGAGTTTGCATGTTCTCCCTGTGCCTTTGTGGGTTCTCTTCTCTTCTTCCACCATCCAAAGACACGCATGTTAGGTTAATTATTGATTCTAAATCGGCCATGTGTGTGGCTGTGAGAGTGTTGCTGTGTGTTAGCCTTGTGATGGACTGGCAACCTTTCTAGTGTGTACCCTGCCTCTTGCCCTATGATAGATGGGGTACGCTAGGCAGAATGCTTTAATACTTTATTTTTTAAAGTAATATATAAAGCATTGAAATATGAATGGAACAAGACGATACCGTTGTGTTAGGTGAATTGTTATAGGAATTTTGCTCTTAGCATGACAAATTAAAAGCTTAAAAATGGTTTAGCTAAAAGACCTAAACTCAGTGCATGCTCTTGACCTTTTGATCTTGCGCCCACCTTCTCCCTCTGTTCGTCTTTCTTCTTCTGCCACTTCTCCTCCTCTTCCTGTTTCCTCCTCTTGTCATCCTCTGCCTTTTTTATCTTGAAAGAACATTTCAAGAGAAATATTTCTTTGTGCTTCAGCCATCGCAGACAAGAAAGGCAACAAGAAAGGCGCAAGGTAATGTAGAAATGCAGCTTCTCTGCATCTTCAACATGACATGACAGTGTATGTTTTCATAGACTGTCTGATTGTAATATTTTCTATTATATATATCACAATAGGCCAATGGAAACAGTATATGGAAATAATGTACTCTTATATTTAACCATATTTAAAGCTACATAGAAAGTAAATGGATGATTTTTGGAGTAAATGTTTTAAGATCTACCTTCTTTTGAAGTTTCGAGCAACGTGAGTCTGTTTGCTGCCTCTGCCTGGCTTCAGCCATTGTGACATTACCACCTGGATGAATTATGAGAATACATAATGTCAGTAAGTGAGGACATCAAAGTAAGAATAATGTAGAAGATGTTTCACTGGGAGGTGAAAGTGACAGGGTGTAAGCACAGTTTGTGTGTCGGTTTACCAAGCTTATCTGGATTCAGGTGCACGGAGGGGGGTCTTTGTGTCTCTTTCCATCTCTGAAGATCCTCCTCTTCTTTTTGAGCCACTGCAGCAACAACAATAACAACCTCCATTCATTTGGAGACAAATTTCAAATGTGTGAAGATCAAACTCATATAGGTGTCATAGTTACTTGTTTTCATCTTGTTTCGCTTAGATTCATTTGGTGGGATCATGGTGTATCCATCTGAGCTGAAACAAGGACAGAGACACAAAGAGAATGTTGTGTAAGTAAAGTGTAAAACTTGAGTACTTCTGCTGTAAAATCTTTCATTTGTTTATACATACAGTGCTTCACAAATGTATTAGACCACCACCCAATGTAAGGTTTATGCCACAGCCCCCCTAAATTAACAGTACTGGTAATTACCAAAAATTTTTTCATGGTCTTTGACCCAGCGTTTTGAGTTTGTACTTTGAATTTCTCTTATTGTTTAATATTTTCTGCTTATGGTTTGTTTATTGCTTATGGAGTTTTGAGTTTTGTATTTGTTTATTTTCAGCAGATATTTCCTGGTCGGTTTCTTTATGTTTATATTCTCTGCCATTCTTAGTTTTAGCTTAGCTATCTGAGTTCTGTTCATAGTTCTAGTTTATTTCAGTTATTCTGCCTCCCCTGTGTTCCCTGTTGTTAAGTCTCCATCTCTGTTTTAGGTGTTTTCATGTTTTGGTTGCTGTTTCGAGGCGGCTATGGCTCAGGAGGTAGAGCGAGTCGTCTACTAATCGGAAGGTCAGTGGTTCGATCCCTGGCTCCCCTAGTCTGCATGCCGAAGTATCCTTGGGCAAGATACTGAACCCCACGTTGCTCCCGATGCGTTCATCGGAGTGTGAGTGTGTGTGAATGTTAAGTATAGATAAAAGTGCTGTGTGACTGGGTGAATGTGGCCTGTAGTATAAAGTGCTTTGAGTACACAAAACTGAGTAGAAAAGTGCTATATAAGTATCAGTCCATTTACCATTCCTGTTTTATTTTGGTAGTCTCCCGTCCCTTGTGCACTGTATTTAGTTTTGCTTCCTTGTTTCAGCTCTGTCCTGTTTTCACCACTTGCTTCCAATGCCCTTGATTGCCCTTCTTTGTGTATTTAAGTCCAGTCTGTCCTTAGTCCATTATCTGAGTATCTGTTAACTTCCCCATTAGCCTCCTCTGTGCATTCCTGTGCCTGTGTTTTGTGGATTTAGTTTTGCCTCGGCTTTTAAACTTTGTCTCATGGACTTACCTCACCAAAAGCCTTAATAAACATGCTTGCTTTTTGTTTTATCCAGCCTGCCTTTAACCGACACATCCTGACACATTTTTTTATGTTTCTGTAATGGTTAATCCACCAGTATGCACAAGCTTTTTAATAGAAATGATATTTTAATGCTAAAATATAATTATTGTTGTTATCCATGAATTTTTGAATTTAGTTTTATTAAAAAACAGAAAAAAAGCACATTATTATTTTTTGATTAAGATGCCAAATTAATTACTTACTGTACAGAAAAATACTGAACAGAAAAATGAGTTTTAGTGGTTGAATGTTCTGCTTGATTCATTTCTGACTTCTCAGAGAAGTCCAGTGTGCCGGCTCAAATTTGGGTATAAAAGCATGAACTCAGTTTGAAATTCCTCACTCCTGTTCAGAATGGTAAAACGTTGAGAACTCACTGAAAAGGAAAGAGTCCACATTAAAGCACTTTGTGATGCTGGATGGTCTTTCTCGTTTTAATGACAGGTGGTCTAAAAAATTGGTAAGCTCTGCATATATTTGTTTTTTTTAAAAAAGTGATTGATTTTACAGAGTATTTGGATAAAGTTGAAGCAGGCGTTCTGGCAACATTACACTGTTACTTTTGAGAAATGTGTTAAACTTGGTGAGTAGCTTAAGGTGCAGCTTATTCCTACACTTCACTGAAGATTTATGACATGAATACTTGAAATAAAGTTAGGTGGCTTTTTTAAAAACAAAAATGGCTGCAAAGCATGAATTTGTAGTGTTAAAGACCTAAAATGTGAAAACAAATAAAAGAAATGTAACAAAACAACAATTAAACAAAAAGGGGATAAATAAAGTATTTCCTAAGTGCAGTTTGGGTATCTTTTTGTCATCCATATGATACAATTTCCAATAATACACCACCCTAGAAATTAATAGCCAGATTTAATGTTATAGTGTAATGAGGTGGCTCAACAATGCAGTGGTTAGAACAGTTGCTTGACTAGCAAAAGTTGCAAGTTCAATTCCAACTGGAGACACCAAACCCCTTTGGGGTTGCGTCAGGAAGGGCATCCGGTGTAAAACTCTGCCAAATCAAACATGTGGAGCTACCTGCTGTGGCGACCCCTTGTGACAAGGGAGCAGCTGAAAGTAGCTTTAATGTTACAGTGTAATGAGGACTGTGCAGTGGTTGTTGGCCTGAGACCAACCTATGTGTGAGGCCCCTGGGCATAATTGCTATGCAAAGACATGCAAAGGTAAGGCCAACATGGAAGCTTAAAACTGTAGGCTCTAGATGATGACATCACAAACACTGATCTGCTGAGGCAGCTGCTAGTTAGCAGGGGTATCATGCAAATGCTTGTCTCAGGACAACAACCACATAGCAAAATCTTGATGTGTATTTATTCTACTCAAAACTTAGCATACATTTAGCTGAACAAGATTACTCAAGTGAAAATTCCAATAGTTACTTGAGGACTTCCATTGTAAAGTTCATCATACTTCTACTCAACTATGTTTTATTCCATGAAAGAATAATTAGATTTTCATAATTTTAATTATTTCATTTGTACTATGAAGAAGCATTATAGAAAAAAAAGGATAAAGGAAAAAGGAATGTTATGTGGGGTTAAGAAGCAAGTGGCCTACATAAATATAACAAGGTATAAAAAAAAGAACGGAAGGACTAATTTTTTAAGAAAATACAAAGACAATAACACTAACATTGACTTTAATCCCTATTAAAACTACTGTGATGCTGCTTTCAGGCGATAAAGTAAATTGCAGCTGCTGTTGCTTTAAAATAATCTGTTTCCTCTCTAATACTGTAGCCAAATCATAAACACTATTCGTGTGATTTCTTTCTGTTTAATCTGTTTAATCAGGAAAAGTCAAGACACACTTAAAGACAATACTTTGCTGAAACGCCTGCTTAAAAAAAATTATTCAGACGTGGTCGGTACCAAGAAGTTGGGATTTACGAGGAACCATGAAGGCATCCTTTCACTCTCGAATTCCGTTAAACGAAAGTGAAACTGAGACCTGCAGCTAAACAGAAATCTACGCTGATAAATAAAACGTAATACAAACAGATTACATGGCAGCCAGAGGAGAGCTTTGACTGGTTAATACGGCCTCTCTTATACATCTATAAACGAGAACATGACCTGTGTTTATTTCAGTTTTCAGTTCACTGTAATGTAGCAGTATAAAACTGGTACTTACTACCGCGGCTGTCTGTCTGTCACTTGTGGATTTCCGCTAACATTTGGATTTGGAGATGTTTGATCCTGTCCAGACACATCTGATGCGTTGTCACTCAGGTGTCCAGTGTCGGTGTTGTCCCTGGAGTTTACCCGGTTCCTTGTGTGTCTCTGGTTGTGATAAGAATCCATCATACACACCGACTGGCTCGGAGAAGATGTCTGACCGAAACCAGTTAGTCTGCGCGCACCTGTTGATGTTCTATTCTAAACTCAGTTTTCTTTTCCAAGTATAGTGTAGCCAGGCTACACGAGTCACCTGCCGTAATGTGTAATAACTGTCCCATCCACGGCAGAGTGGGAGGAGTTTAAGGCAATAGCGCCATCTGCTGAGAAAATAGGCAAAGGACACTTGGGCCCAATTTCAGACAGACACACACGAAAATAATCCAGGAACCAGAATGGTCCTATATACTCTGAAAACTGTTAGAGTATTTATTACTGCAGCCAATGTAACATTTATAAGTTCAGAACTTAAACATATAATCGCATCATTTACCAGAATAATGTAACATGTTTTTTTTTTTTTTTTTTAAATGAAATTAATATGTGCAATATCCTCATTCTCATGCTTTCGTCTACAGACACACGTGATCCAATCAAACATAACAGCACAAAATGTTTAACATGCCAGAATTAAATCCCACTTCTACTTAGGCTATATGGCCAGCTATACCATGACTTCAATATTTAATATCAAATAAGATCAAATTTCAACAGCACAAAATGCTATAAGCCTGCTTTGATGTAGTATAAGTCTGATGAAGTATTAGTCTGCTTTGATGATGACTTTTCCTGCTTTCCTCTGCAGCCAGTCGCCCCTCTTTTTCCCATATCTGTAAGCCTCTGGACAGCGAAGGAGGCAACCCTGTTCATTTACTCAGATCAGCAGCAGACTTGTGAGAGCTAATAAAAATGTGAGAATGACTCAGCTCTGCAATGTGCTCTGCAGCATCTTGTGAATGACGCAGTGAATGATTATTTGTGAGTATCCTGATACTCTGAATCCGGTTCATTTGTCTTTTATTTATTCATTTCTGCAGTACACCACAATGTTCAGTATGAAACAGAGGAAGAAGGTGTTATAGTTAACTAAAACAAAACTAAAAACTAAAACTGTGCAAGAAAACAGATTTCAATTTACTGAAATAAAAAAAAAAAAAACAGATTTTTGAAAAAAGAAAACTAACTGAAAAACTCTCTCTCTCTCCACAGGTCTGCAGATCCTACTTTAAACCATATTGTTTCTGTTGGGATGATGATGGCTCGTCATTTATTTACCATCATCATCCTCACCAGAGGATTTCATTAAGCCTGTTTGCTGCTCAGAGACCATAAAACTGTTTAATGAGGGAGTCAAGTTAATGCGCAACCAAGTGTAGTTTTAACATTTCTTTAAAGATTCTGTTTCTTCAGACGACGTTAGGACAAATTCTTTGGGATTAAAATCAATTAGAGGAAACAATTCTCCTCCTCCTGAAATGACTGTCAAAGGACAGAGGGTGCAGGATGTTCAGTCTGTTAAATATTTAGCTTTGATTGTTGGCAGCTGTCTAACTTTCAACAGTCATATTACTAAATATCTGAAACAACCGAGTGTAAACCTTGTGCATTTCAGATTTTTTTGTTATATACTTGTTCATATTGGGTGAACAGTGCAGGAGTAGCAGCCCTTAAACTGCTACTGCTGCACAACAATTAAGCATAATCTTGTTGTTTCAGTCTGATAAGAACTCAAATGAGTCCAGATGCAGCAAAACTGTGCATACATTCAATGATGCTGTGACATTTTTCATGCTAAAAATAAAACCTGAACCAAAAATAGGAAACTTTAGGATTCATACACTTACAGTAAAAAAAGATGCACTGAAAATAAAAAGCAAACATTAAAAAAAAACAAAAAACATCTAAATATAACTGTTCATTGTTTGACACTGAAATCCCATCTGAATATTTTCTTTTGGCGTTTTCTGAATGAAAAGACTGTCCAACTTTCATCTGCAGTTTCTCTGTGTGAACAGCAGGTGGGGCTGCTGTTCAGGCTGCGGAAAATGAATAACTGCTTGGAAAGGACAGCAAGAAGCCTGCTGACCTACAGACCAACAAGTTGCATGTGGAAAATAGAAACCCCTGAAAAGAGTCAGACAGCACATGGAAGTGACTATTCAATTCAATTCAATTCAATTTTATTTGTACAGCGCCAAATCACAACAACAGTCGCCTCAAGGCGCTTTATATTTTAGGGTAAAGACCCTACAATATTAGACAGAAAAGACAGAAAACCCCAACAATCAGACGACCCCCTATGAGCAAGCACTTGGCAACAGTGGGAAGGAAAAACTCCCTTTTAACAGGAAGAAACCTCCGGCAGAACCAGGCTCAGGGAGGGGCAGCCATCTGCCGCGACCGGTTGGGGATGAGGGGAAACAGAAGAGAGCAGAGGGAGACAGGACAAAAAGGCACACCTATAGGAGAGAGACAGGGTTAATAATAGCTAATGATTAAATGCAAATGGTGTATAAAAC
>VUQI01019209.1:0-20355 GCA_015106735.1 Paratilapia polleni | reverse complement strand
AGGATACTTCGGCATGCAGACTAGGGGAGCCAGGGATCGAACCACTGACCTTCCGATTAGCAGACGACCCTCTCTACCTCCTGAGCCACAGCCGCCCCCACTAAATTGTTAGTGAAGCTGGCTCCCTCCGATGTTTGCTGTCTGCTCTTTTCCCTGTTGCAAGTACTTACCTCTTTGTTTCCTTTGTACAGAGGACCTGACTGGTGGAGAATCAGAGACTTGGTTTTTCAAGAGAGAGAAAGAGTTCATGGAGAAGGAGCAGAAGAATCCCCGGCCTGTCTGAACCTCGGATGGCATAATTCAAGTCATTCTGTACTTCTGTTGACTACGTGTTGATTTGTGTAAATAAACCTGTTGAACTTTTCGCCTGAGTCCAGGGCATGAGTCCAACCTGCCTGAGTGGCCATGACACTTAACCTGCCTAGATCACTATGGTAACTTGTGCTGAACACCTCGGCTGGAACAGGTTATGTTCAGAGTTTCGGTTTGAAATCACCTGGAAGCACCACATTTTCACTAATTCTTTTTTTCGGATTACTCCCTTGAATTATTTGCAGCACCTGTGCTGCCTTTTGTTGTTATATTTTTTATACTCTTTATAGAGCTTCATCATCTGTTCCACTGATAATGTCTCTGACTGATGTAGGTGATGCAGAAACAGAGTCAAATGACACCTCAAACGCCCCCTTTTATGTGAACTCAAACAGAACCTGAAGCAGAAAACCTGGATTAATAAATGAAGTTGATAACCAACCTCTGACTTGGGTTTTAGGTTTTGTCCAGCCAGGTAATGCAAAGAAAGACTGGCTATGCTGAACCTGCTTCTTAGTAAACCCCTCAGACCTTATGTGTCTATGGTGTTTTTGCTTCTCGTCTTTGGTTTCCCCACCTTTTCTAATTTTTTTCACCTAAGTCTCCTCTGAGTGTGTGTATATACTTCTCCTTTGTCAGATTATCTGTTTGCACCCCACGTGCACTCCCTGATCTTTGTGCTTCTGCTGCTCCCCGTGTCCTGGTTGTAATTTCTGGATTATGTACTGTTTGGATTTTTTCCTGCCTATATTGAGCAGTACCTTTACTTTATTAAATGTACCTATTGTTGTTACACCTGCCACGTCTGAACTGTGAAACTTGACACCGCTTGATGGAAATCAACCACAGCCTGCCCAAACAGGACTGACTGACAGACCTCAGACTTCAAATGTAAACCAGGAAGCTTTTCCCTTTCTCTTATGTTTTCCCTTGGCTTCAAATTCTGCATATTAATATCCAGATATCAAAAAGCACGCACATGATCCAGACAGACCAGATCAAAGTTCACTCACGTGTGGCACTCAACCATACAGTTTAACTTCAAGCAGAAGCACAGCAGAAGGTCACAACTGTGCTGTGTACTCTTTTAGCAGTTCAGTTTTAGCAGTGACTGCTCAATTTTGTTGGGCTTAACAAAGTGTTTTTAGGAATGCAATTTTTTTTTAAAAAATCAGCCTTAAATCTATAATATCTTTAATTCTACATGGTGTAGGAAGTCCAAAGAAAGCTCAGAGTGGGCTATGAAGAGATAACTTTTAACATACAGAGGAAGGACTTCTTTATAAAGGACCTTTTGCCCCTTTATGTTGATGGATTGTCAGTGT
Organism: Paratilapia polleni; assembly: GCA_015106735.1. Lineage (NCBI taxonomy): Eukaryota > Metazoa > Chordata > Actinopteri > Cichliformes > Cichlidae > Paratilapia > Paratilapia polleni. Next base: position 18,718 of record VUQI01019209.1, on the reverse strand, counting down.
TACATTTTTGGCATGGCTCCACGACCCTCGGGCTCTTGTTGGTAAAAGTCTGAAGTTATTATGGGGCTCCAGCAGCCATACAAATTTTGGTTTTAGTGTCACATTCCCTCTTTTTGTTTCTCTGGATTCTGTACAGCATGAAGTTTACAGCAACACAAAGAGGAAATACTTTATCTGGCTACCTGAGACTTTTAAAGCCTCATATTAGCTTCAGTCTGAAGGTTTAACTGTATTTTTCACAGTAAGAGGGCTTTGGATTTGGTCTCCATCACTTACACTGTGGTGCTTTAAGAAGGAATCTCGTTAAGGCCAGTATAAACAGGAGCAAACCTGTTCCAGAGTTCATAAGGGTGCCTGGCAGTCCCAGAAAAAACTGATCCTTTAAGCAGCTCTTTAGCTGTACCTTCAGTCCCATACAATATGCAAATGCATTCTGAGTCAGATTTGACTATGAAATGTGTTCAGTTTAAATGTGAGAAGCTGGGAGTGTTCATGCCCCACAATGTAATACAGAAAAAGGAGATGAAGCTGAAAAACATGAAGAGAAACTATAGGCAAAAATATTTTTTCAAAGCACTAATGAGATGTTTTCTTTCAGACTGGTGGAAAGAAAACATCCAAAGTACACATTTAGATGGTTATTTTACTCCTATTTGTCTATTTATGGTGATTAGTGCAAATTTTTTAGATCTCTTCTCTGATTGATGTTTAATACCGAAGGCAAAGTTTTTCCCAACATGAGCTTTTTCTTTATACTCAGCAATAAATCAGCAGGACTTACAGGCACCAAACTTTCCAGCTAATAGAATTACCTCACACATAAGATGAGCCAGACAAAAAGTTTCTTATTCTGACTGCCTATGAGTGTTAGATGTTCAAGTTAGGGTCGGGGTTGTCACCTATGACAACTTAGGCCTCAGAGAGTTAAATTAAACTGCAGATGATGGTGAGACAGCCTTAAGAAGAAAATATAGATAAAAATATCTGGTTTAGATTTAACATGCAGAAGTATACCAGTTTCATGCCGTGCATGTATTGAAAAATCATTTTAATACACAAATTAAAAGTAAAACATTTCTTGATGAATTTACCGTGTGCCTTTAGTATACTGTATGTCTGGCTTTATGGTTTTACTGGCCTTATAGTTTCCACAAAGTGGCATCTAACGGAACCACTTCTACCTTGTCATGGAATAAAAAGTGTGACCTATATTCTCTCCATATCTTTGTTGTCCGTCTCTCACTCAGCACGCCATCTATGTTTCCATTACCTGACAGTGGAGGCCCGATAAGCAGCGTGACGCTCTCCATGACAGCAAGCAGGCCCAGGGCTGATGGAAAGCAGCTCATCTCCACTACATCCATGAGGACAGTAAACATCAGGGAGCCCACCACGCTCATGGACAGCCCGTAGAACACCACGTAAGTCAGCAGTACAGGGAAGCTGGGCCCAATGCAGCAGATGCTGTTACTGAGCCCGTTGACCAGCAAGGCTGAGGCGAACACGTAAACGTGTCGCCCTTTGAACCAGGGCAAGTTGAAGATGATGCCAAACGGCGGCCGCACTATGATGTTGACAATCCCCAGGATGGACAGCAGGAACGCAGCCCGGCCTGGCTCCATGTCGTTTGCTGTGGCGTAGGGAACCAGATACACCAAAGGTACAACAAAACCGAGCATCATCCACGTGATGCCTATGGAGTACACACGGTAACGCATATTGTTGCAGAACTGATCAAAGGCCATGTGTTTGCTCAGGAAGGCCATCAGGGAGCTCCATATAGTCCTCACCCTCCCTTTTTTCTTGCTCTCATTGTCCTCATCTGGTGGAGGGGGTCCGTGGTTCATCAGCGGCTGGCCGCGATGCCTTTTGGGCTGAAGGGGCCTCATCACAGCTCCGCACACGCAGCAGTTCAGCAGGATGGCCCCCAAAATGAGAAAACTTCCCCTCCAGCCATACTCTATGTGGAGGTAGTTTCCCAGGAAAGGCAGAGTGCACAGTCCCAGGGCTGTGCCCGTGGAGGATATGGCATTGGCAAACACACGGCGACGCACAAAGTAATGTCCCAGGATTGTCACAGCTGGTTGGAAGCTGAAGCAGAAACCAAGACCTGGAACAGTGAAAGACAAGTGTCAGTTTTATTATCAGAGATAGTGCTAAATTATTATAAAAAAAATTGTGTAGAAAAGCTGTATTGTGTCTAATTTATCCTCAGTGCTCTACTTTAAATGTTTTTACTAATGTTTTTAGTTTCATACTTTTTGTCTGAGACTTGTCTAAAATAAGATAAGATATGGGGACTAGCACCAATAATAAATCACAAAGAGTCAGTTTATCAGGTAGGATGTACGATCCTAAAGTGCCGGGATTTTGACTTTAAAATCCACCCTTGAAACCTCAAAAAATCATACCTGATTAAAATTTGGCTGATCTGCCCTTCAAGTTCACCTCTTTATGCACCTCTGGACCACAGCTGCTATTTTCTGATTTCTCCCTGGAAGTCCTGTTCTAACCACTGTGAGATCCTGTGCACTCTGTGATTTAACTGTAGATCTCAGACTTTAACTTCAGCTTCAAACTGACCCAACTTTCATGTTGAGGATCATCGCTGGGGATAAGAGCTGGGTCTCTGGCTATGACAAAGCCTGAAGCTGGCGCATCAGGTCAGAAGTATGACCAGAAGCATGTTAGACTTTTTTTGTTTGTGTCATTCACAGAGTTAAGCAGTTTGAATTAATTGTCAAGAGTCAAGAATATCAACAGGGAGTTCTACTGTAATGTCCTGTGGCATCTGAGGGAGGACATTTATCAGAAGCATTTGGTTACAAGAGTAACTTCAGTTCTAGGAAAAGTGAGTGAGGTATCTCACTATGGAAAATGCCCTCTGGTATGGCTAATCAGCCATGCTACCAGTTTTCTGGTATTAATTGTGGTGAGTGCCATTGTGTGCCTGCACACAGTGCATTGAAGAAGCCGGAGTTTTTTGGCAACACCATCACAGTATTCGCTCACCATCTACCCTGCTCACCAGATGAACCGGTAGGGATCCAGCGTTCATCACAGAGGAATGAGTGCAAGGGGACAGACTGGAGCTTCCAGGGAGAGATCTAAAAATATGGATGTAGTCCAGAGGTGCACAAAAAGATGGCCTTGAAGGGAAGACTGCCAAATTTCAATCAGGAAAGTCTTTTGTTTTTTATGGGAAAACTCCCTGAACTTTATCCTCACATCTCATAAATGAGGGGAAGCGGTGTCAGTTTTATTGAAACTGTCTGTTGTAAACATCAGTTTAGTAAAGGGCTTATCAATTTACCACAAAAACTAAGAGCCACAACTATGTAAGAAAATTAAACCAAAGCTGTTATACAGTGAAATGATCTTTTCAGTTTAAACTTGTTATATTTGTTTATATTTAAAGTTTTAAACTACATAAAGTGCCAAAACAGCTGCTAAAAGACATTATGCTACATGTACAGTGGTCTAAAATCTTTCTGCTTTGGTCTCCACCAACTGCTGAGAAAAATATTTGGCACAGCTGATCTCTAGTGTTTGCTGACCTGTTATGACCCCGGCGGTGATGTAAAGCTCAGTGATGGACTGCGTAAATGAGCTGGCAGCCATTCCAAGCCCGCTCAGGACCCCTCCCAACATGATTGTCGTTCGGCAGCCAAGTCTCTCCACCAACATGCTACAAAAGGGACCTGTGGATCAAATTTAATACTCTTAGTTTAATGGATACCAGATCCCAAGTGGCAAAGACCTTAATCCTCCAGCACATTTCACATAACTTGTGTGTAGCTGTAATCTGCACCAGCTGAATGACCTTCAAAAGAACGGAACGCATGACTGAAAATATCTCTGCTCTTTCATTCACTTTGTGCACATGACGTTTGATGACATATTGCTGTTTCTCACCCACATAACCAGTAGCTTGGTGAGATTTTGTCATTGCCATTTTACACACCCTTTTGTGTGCAGAGCAAATTTCTCCATCTCTAACACGTCATTCTGCCTCATCTGCCTCTCATAAAAAAAAATAAAATTTGCCTGAGGAGGAAGTTTCACATTGCGTACTTGAAAGCCTGAGTAAATACAGTGGTGCATACTGGTTAAAGGTCACTGATAGGAGTGTCAAATTTAACACGGCCTATCTTTATTGTTAAGCAACCGAGCTGCTAGTATCTGTGTAGGTTCTCGGTCATCCAGGTCATGGTAGTCTTGAGAGCTTGAAAAGAAAGCAACAGGACTCCTTTAGGTTTTTGAAGACATTTCACCTCAGTCTTGAGATCCCTCCCCAGGTGATTCAACCACCACTCACACCTTGACGACCGTGACAACCCACATGATCAATAGTAGGTCAACGACCCTCAGAACTACCTCCAAGGGGACTACTCGCCACTAGGGGTTAAATACCTGGGACTCTTCGCCAGTGATATTAGAACTGAAGAAGCCTTTTGGATGAGAGGCAAAACATCAAACAACAAACCTAAAGAAGTCCAGTTGCTTTCTTTTCAAGCCCTCAAAACCAACAGGGCTGCTAGATATTGATGGGAGACAATCACTGAGCCAACATGTTTAAAGTGTGTGTACCCTTAATGTTTGCAAGAAAGCGGCTGCACGCGATTAAACACACTATTCTTTATCAATGCCTTTTAGGTTGTGTTTATTCTAAAATTACAGTTTTAATCACTACTGAATCAGTTCTGTAGCTCTTTAGTCAAATCTGACCGGGACGTGGCTCGTTTGTGCAGCTTAGTGGAGATAAACCAGAGATTATTGTCACATTTCTTTCAGCTCAGGATAACTTCCAAGATTAAAGCATTCCTGTCGTGAGAACAGTGTGCACAACCAACTGTAACACCCTACACTCCAGATTCTGAGCCTAATGATGGCCTCCTTTACTCACATTGACATCTCTTTGGACCTCACAGTGAGAGTTACAGTGAAAAGCTACCATATGTAAGTTCACTTCAACACTTGGAATCAACTTCACATCATTTATCTGCCTAATTTGTTGTGGAATAACAAGGGAACAGGAATTACCTCACCATGAAATTGTTTGACAATCAATTTTCCAATTACTTTTGAGCCTCTAAAAATGGGGGACTGTGCATAAAAAAAGACTGTAATTCCTAAACAGTTGATGCAATACTTTTTAGAAACCCCTTGAATGAAAGCTGAAAGTCTGCATTTCACTCACATCTAAAAATTCACTGTGTTGGTGTACAGAGGCAAAACTACAAAGACAGTGTTATTGTCCAAATATTTATGGACCTAACTCTACATTTACCTCTAGTTTGTTCAGAATAGAACAGAGTTAAAGGACGAGTCTGACATTCAATATCATCCTCATCATAAAATGTTACTGTGTTAATGCTTTCCCAAGCCCATATTTTTCTGATACGGGTACCAAATGGCATCTTTATGCTCTGGTTCTTCTTTTAAATGCTCTGATTCATAAATGACATAAAAGCTAATTTCTTGAGTTTTGGTGAATTAAATGCTAGTATTTTATTCATCTAGCACTCATTAGCTGATATGTGTGTCTGTGCATTGCACCCGTACAGTTTATGGATGCAGCTTGCTAAGCAAGGTGACGTCATGGTGGCTACATCCATCTTTCATACTGTCTATAGTGTTCTCCCATGGTAAATTCTAATGTTTTTGGGTGGGTAAAGGGATTTTGCCAGCATTTCAGTCCTCTGTTGCACAATGTGGTCGTGATACACACTACTTTGCCCCCCAGTGGGCATAGTTTTAAGAGTGTGGACCTTGTCTATTTATCAGGATGCTTAATTAAAGTAAGGAAAGACAGGTTAATATATAGTCCTGGGTTAGTAATGACCTTTCGGGGATTAATGGCAGACCACAAAGAAGGGAAAAGTGCAAAACTGCAGTGACCTGCCACACATTTACACTTGTGCTAAATGCAAGCCAAAAACCAAAATTAAGCAAAATATTAGTATGATTTGGCAGCTTTGTTTTAGGATAAGTGAGGGAAGAAGGCTGAAGGAGAGGAGTTCAAGTTTGACAGCAATGCAATTACACGGGCAGGTACCAGTTGTTTAGGTGTTTAGGCCACAGGCTTCTTTTGATAAACTCTGACACAAACAAACTTCACTTTATATTGAATGTGAACAGTTACTCCCTCCTCATGTCATCTCAAAATTATGATCTTTATTGCTTTTTTGATAAATGTTGCTCTTAAATTATATTGGGAGTAAAGAATTTGTAGAGAGAGAAGAAACCTTATCCAACTATTCTGATAACACTGAGATAAAACATGGGCTGACATTCACTACTCTTTTATACTCGCATTTTAATTATTGGCAGTTCAAAAGAGGTAACACCTTGTGCTATTTGCACCTGTTCTAACACCCAGATATCCATCACATAAAACCTGCTTCTAATCTTTTTAATATAGAAAGCCTCCTGAATGGAGATGAAGGGCCAGCCTAATGACATTCCTTCCAGTTTGTGTGTGCAAGGGTTAGATCTCCAAACTAATCTCTGTTTTTGGCTGGTTTTAAAAGGGAGCCAAAAAAACACCAAAGAAAGTGTGAAGCCTTTAAACCTTCTTAACATAAATCTACGATCTGCAACTCAGACATGAAGACATCAGAATAAAAAAGTGTCATAATTAGCTGTTGTCCTGTAAACCAGGAGTATCAAACATACGGACCCTGCTCTGTATGTCCATGGTCCCTGGTTTTGGTCTCTGTTTTGGGTTGCTTTGGAGTTTTAAAACAAAAATAAACATGTTTGCAGTCTGCTACAAAAAACAGTTTTGGCCTCTATGGGTAGTTTCCCCCTTCATAACAGCTTTAAGGTGGGTTAATTTTTGTTTTATAATTCTACTCTATACTGGATTTAGAGACATCTTCTGACACAGGCAGCTGTAACTGATCAGTGCGCTAAGCCTCAGCTCTGCTAACTGGAGTCACTACACCACAACAGTGACCACCCACTTTTTTAAGGGCTCCCGTTCTGGAAGTGAATTTCCCACTCATTTTCTCATTGATGTTTCAGAAAGTCCTTATATAAAGAGTTTTAAGCCTTGAACCAAGGCTTAAGGTAGTGTTGTATAATAATAGTTCTGAATATATTTTGTAGTTTGTGTTGTGTGTGTGTAATAAAGTATAGCCTAGCTATCGATATCGCACAGTGCTTCGTTCTTGACTGCAATCACTGCTTTCGGTTTCACGCTCACTAAGTGGCCTGACGTTAGCGGGTTTAAACATTTCCATGGTAACAGCGACCTCCACCAATCAGAGACATCGCTGCTTCAATTTAGGACTGTAGATAGAGTAAATGAAATGTGTTTTTGTGAAAACAAGCATTGATAATATACAGAGCTGTGGTTTCTACGGGAGCACGCATCATCGTTTTACCGTGTCGTAACTCATACGCTGCAACATTGTGCATTGTGCTTGGATGGTTACAACATTGTGGCTCATAATCAAAATCCCTATGGAGAATATGAATGGGACTTTTACTTCTGGAACCTCACTGCTGAGCTCTATGCTGGAACTCTCTGCCATGTTCGTGCTGTTGGTGCCTTTTGGAACATTTTAAGTAATTATCTGAATAATGACATGGTTTGCTGTGTGGTACAGAGAGTACAAGAAGTTTGTGCTTCAGTTTTGGTGAGGGAAATTCTAGTATATTATTAGTCCTTTACTTAACACTAATTAGCCAATATCTGTGTCAGTATGCTACGTTTTGACAGTTTAAGGATGCAACTCACTAACCAAGCTTGCTAGAGTTAGCCGAGAATTTAAAAGTCCACCCTCTCACCCAAATTTGGTCACTTCTGTCTTAAAAAAAAAAATCCAACATGTCAGCGACAAAAAGTGCAGACACTGAGGCTTTAAAACGTGGTGTCCAAAGCCAGTGGGTGAAGTCACGGGGGCTACATTCATCGTTTATTTACGGTATTGTTATTCTTAGTGAACAGCATCCACTATGGCTCTAAGTAGTATAGAGCCTTGAAAAAGTATTCATACCCCTTGAATTTTTCCACATTTTGTCGTGTTACAGCCACAAACTTAAATGTATTTTATTGGGATTTTATGTGCTAGACCAGAACAAAGTAGCGCATAATTGTGAAGTGGAAAGAAAATGATACATGGTGTTCAAGATTTTTACAAATACAAATCTGAACTGTATTTTATTTAGGGGTATCAGAGTAAAGGGGGCTGAATAATAATGCACACCACACTTTTCAGATTTTTATTTGTAAAAAATTTTGAACATCATGTATCATTTTCCTTCCACTTTTTAGTGCAATTATGCAGTACTTTGTGTTGGTCTATCACATATAATCCCAATAAAATACATTTAAGTTTGTTATTATAACATGACAAAATGTGGAAAAGTTCAAGGGGTTTGAATACTTTTTCAAGGCACTGTAAATACAGGATACTGGTAAATGATAGTTAAGCAGTAATAAGTAAAACGTTAAAAGTTAAATAAGTCTGTTTAGCTTTTTTCAGCTGCTTTTAAAAGTTACATTTTATAGCTTTTAAGTTTAAGGATTATTATTACTTTTGCTACCAATAAATTCTTGATGGAAGAATGAAACAGGCCATGTGGTGAAACAACACCACAAACACAGAGGAGTAAGTCACAAAGTCAGTTGTTTATTAAACTCATTTAATAATGTCAGTTATTAGCATTAGCCTCCATTAGCTCTGAATGTGCTGATTTATGCGAGGATGTGCTTCTTTTGAGTTCTACTTTTCATCAGCAGAGGCATGAATGGGTTAGAAGTCACATGGCTGCTCGAAGGTTTGGATTATTTCTTGTGTAAATGAAACACTCTGGGTTGTGGGAAATAAGAGGACCGCAGCTTCTCATGGAATAATCTTCTTTAAATCAACATCACACAGCAAGACAGCATAAAACACCCTCAGTTTCTCTCTCTCTCAGGTTTCACATCTTCCCTGGACAATAGCAGCAGGTACTAACTAAAAGGGCAACTACAGCCTCCCCGTATCAATAACACAGTAAATGCTAGTTATTATTCTTTCACACTGCTCCTAAATGAGTAAACTAGGCTTAAATGAATGCAGTTTATTTCCTGGTCTGCTTGCTTTACCTCCGGCATGAAGCGCTGACGTCATGATGGAGGGCACCCAGGAGGTTTCGCTATTGGAGGCGTGGAACTCATTCTGCAAATCGGTGTAGAAGATTCCCACACAGGAGGGAAACGCCAGGGTCAAAGCCAGGACCAGGATGGTGGCAACCAGCACCACCCAGCCCCAGCCGCCATCTGGAGCTGTGACTGCTCCTGTTACTGCCACGGAGACTTGGCTCTCTCCTTCCTGTCCCCTCTCCTCAAATTCACAGTCATTGGCCTCCTGGATTTTCTCGTGCTCCATACCGTTGGCCTGCTGAAAAATCTTGGGGGCCTCCGAATGGAGGCTGTGATCACTCGTCCCTCTGATTCCATTTCTCTGACTCATTTTCCCCGTCGCAGTTTGAGCAAGGCTCCTGTGTTAGTTCTGCAGGGTGTGTGATTACGCTTGCTTTCCATGTCACTGAAACTGCTATGACCTTTCTGGAGTCCTACAATCACAAAAGCAAACAATGTGTCAGGTATAATTGTCAATGGTTTACAGTGGCAGTAATGTTAAACTCTGGCACAGATTGAAATATCTAAACAACCAGTGGGCATGAAATACTGTATTGATCTTCATATTCCTTAAAGGATGAACCCTAATGATTTAAATTAACCTCTGACATTTGTTTTTTATCAAACAGCAACCTCCAGGCCAAGTGCCAAAAACTGCAGTTCCGCTAACGGCCACTTGAGGCTGACACCCAAAGTGAATCACTCCCCATAGATTTCCATGTAAAAATGTCCAACTTTAGAGAAGAAATAAACATGTTTACAGCCTACTACAAAAATTGTTTTGGTCTTTATGGATAGTCTTTTTTATAATTCATGCATTGAATACCTGATTAAATTGTATTAAAGCTTAAAGTTATGCTTGATCAGATGCCTGGCATCTTTGAGTGGCAGCTAGCTATCTGCAGAGGCTTCATCTCAGCTAATCCGAGTCACTGACTGAACTTCTCGACCATGTTTTTTAGAGCAAGGAAATAAGGAACTAACTAAGTAGTGATAACTTAGCACTCCATCCTATCACCCAATACTCACTTTTGGCTATAAAAAAAAGGGAGTTAACAGTAGTCCTCAAATCATGGGGGATTTCATAGTGGCTCGATCCATCTTTTAAATAAAGTCTAAGGGTTTTAAGTGAAATGATTCAGTAACTACTGGAAGGATTGCTATGAAATGTTCCCCTCAGGATAAAGTGTTATAACTTTACTGATCCCCTGACTTTTAATTTTGTGCTACCATTCCTTAAATATTAGTATATGTTAACATGCTGACAAGTGAAACAAAGACAGTGAACAATGTAAATATTAAATGGGCATAATATTAAATATTATACCTGCAGAACACTTTACTGTACTATACTGGGAAGGTAACCAAGCTAACCAGTTAGGGTACAAGCCAAAAACCTAAAACAATGGGCAAATTTTTAAAGTTTTAAATAAGGGTATTGAGATTGTTCATTTAACTTTAACAGAAGACTATTACAGAGGTTTGGAAGCTTGACAACAAAGGCCCCATTGGAGCTTTGTCTAATGGAGTCCTTCTAAATTATTAGAAAAGTTGCATCTTAAGAGCTTTTCACAAAGTGGCTGACAGCACCTTTTAGTTAGAGAACAAGCAGAAAAATGAACTAAAAAAAGCACAGATAGAAAATTGCTTGGAGTTTTTAGTGTGCTGATTAAATCTTATCAATCTACATTACTTTTAAAACGTAATTACTGCTAGATTTAACCCAAATGAACAGGCAAACTGCTGTAATTTTACTAACTCTGTTCTGACCCTGAGAGAGTCAAAAAATTTAAGCAGAGCCAAGGTTATAAACATATGGAAACCAGACAATGACCCTTTATTAAAATAGGTAATCAGTGTGGGAGAACCATAGGAATGTCGGAGTTACAATAATCTAGCTGGCTGGTATAAATGTTTGTACATCCTGAAATGAAGGAAATGAATTCTGGGAATGCTTTGCAGCTGACAGATGGGCGACTTTGTTATGTTTCCAAAATGATTAGAAATACTTTAGTCAGAGTCACGAATCAGCCGAAGAGTTCTCCTATGGGCAGAATCAAAGACCCACAGAGCTACAGTGTGCACACTTCCTGTGTCAGGCCTTCACTTATCAGCATTTAAAATCAGGAAAGGACTGAAAATCCAGGACTTTATGTCTGCTGTACAGACTGAGAGTGCATTAACAAAAGACAGGTCTAAAAGGTTCAAGGACAAACATGATGCAAAGGAAGACTAACTTGGCACTAACATGAACTTGTGAAAACCCCTGAATGAATAGCCCTCTGTGCAAACACCATGTACCAGCTTCAGAGCGGAGCAACATCTGCTAAGACTGTATTCCCAAGAATAAAACTCCTGCGGACATATGTAGTCTGTGAACAAACCTACTGTATGAGGATAACTGAAGATTATGCCCACAGTTTTTGGCTCAATTTCTAAAATAGTTTTACAGTTTGTGTGTACAAATTTATAAAACAAATACAGATACTTGTGTGTTTCCTTCACTTTTCAGACCTGGAAGCTACATCTATCTTTTATCCTATCTCTGACTATACACTGTATGTAAAGATGATTTCATCTACAGATTATTCTGTTTCTGTTGTCAAATAAAACGAACAAAAACTAAAATGACAAATGCAGGCCATTAAGACTAATGTGAATCAAGATTTATTTTCATCCTGCATCATCTTCAGTGCTAAAAGCTACAAATACCATTCCTATAAATTTAGGTCATCCTCGGTGTTGTGATTTTGGATTGTAAAGTGAACACTTAGAAAGAAAGAAGTACAAAATGCCTTTCTAATTTGGCTAACGCTATAGCGTTTTGTTAGTATTCAAAGACATTACATCTCTAAAACCTCTAAAAACCACATCTATCGGTGGGGAAAATTGCTCAACACAGCCAAAACATCAATAAAATGTATTAAGATGGCTAAAAATATTTGATTTTGCTATTCCAGAGGATTATTCTAGTACTTGAGTCAGCTGGTTGAAAGCTACTGTTGACTCTACATTGGCCACCTCATCAGGCACACCTGTGCAACTGCTTGTTAATGCAGATAGTTAATCAGCCAATCACATGGCAGCAACTCAATGCATTTCGGCATGTAGACACGATCGAGACAGCCTGCTGAAGTTCAAACTGAGTATCAGAATGGGGAAGAAAGGTGATTCAAGCAACTTTGAACGTGGTATGGTTGTTGGTGCCAGACAGGCTCGTCCGAGTATTTCAGAAACTGCTGATCTACTGGGATTTTCACACATCTCTAGGGTTTACAGAAAATGGTCAGAAAAAGAGAAAATATCCAATGAGCTGCATTCTGTGGGGGAATAAAAGCCTTGCTGTCAATCCTGTTAGCAAAGAAGGAAACTGAGGCTACAATTCACACGGGCTCACCAAAATGAGACAATAGAAGATTGGAAAAATGTTGCCTGGTCTGATGAATCTCGATTTCTACTGCAACATTTGGATGGTAGGGTCAGAATTTGGCTTAAACAACATGAAAGCAATGAAGACAATGAGTTCACTGTACTCAAATGACCTCCACAGTGACCAGATGTTTTGGGATGTGGTGGAGCAGGAGATTCACATCATGGATGTGCAGCCAAAACATTTCCAAAAACTGTGTGATGCTATCGTATCAATATGGATGTTTCCAGCAACTTCTGGAATCTCAATCTCAGTAGCAAGCTACCATAGTCAAAAATAACTTTGCTGGTAGCTTTCTGAATTATCCACTATTTCACAAGTCATTTACAAACTTTAACCTAAAGAAATACAGAAGCCTAAATCTGACATTTGGATATTTTACTTATGATCAGCATCACTTTTTCATTCTTAAGTTCAGGTTTAAAACACTGCGTTCTTTTTTCAGCCCAGAAAGCTACATCTCTCTTTGACATACAAGCTATGTACAGTACAGTGGTAAACCACTTTGTATTTTAGCTCTGTGATCCTGACCTAAAGGTTACTCATACTTTGAAAAAAAAAAAAGCATCTGAACAAATGTGCAAAACAGGCATCTATGTAGGTTTTGTTTGAGATGGGAGTCAGAGCCAGTCACTTAATTTACCTAATTTCTGTTGAATTTTGTTCCTTTTTTTGCCACCAATTTAGGATGCAAATGTTTATATTTATGTAAAAGAAAAACACAAAAGTCAGAGCCCAGGATGCAATTCAACATATACTTTGCTCCTTTCATGTTTTTATTGAGCGGGACACATGCATCAGCCTTTAAATCTGCCCCTATGCTTTTGCCCATAAAGTGTATACTCTACTTCTCCCTTTCTGAGTGGGAGGAAATCGAGGCAGACATAAGTTAGCAGACATCCTGCTTTCCTCTTTCAGTTTTTGCACAATGCACAGCTGCTCACAGACACTCTGGTACATCTCCTGACTGTTGCTGGAGGTGTCAGGAAGGAGGGGAGCGGGTATTAGGAGAATACTCTGCATTTATGTATTTATTTATTTTTGCCCTGGGGAAAAAAAAGTGATGCTGAGCAGCTGATCTTTCATGTGGGACAGCCCTTGGAGGGAATGACAACGCTGCGTAACTGTCACATAGTCCAATTAGTATTAATGGATCTTCGTATACTGGGCTTTATCGGGTTCCGATTTCATTTTCCCCTGTCCACATTTCCAGGTGCTTTAAAATCCAGCCTTTTTTCCCACCTTCACCCACGTGGCAGCTCGTTATTATTCGTCTTGTTTATGGCTGAAAAGCGCATCTAAACACGGATATATATCTCAGACACCATCACAGCCCTGAGTGAAATGGGTTAAATGATTCCTTTTAACAGGCTGAATTTCCATGAATATCTTTTGTTCCCTTTTGTGTAACAGACAGCTAAATATCCTCAACACCCAGCACTTTCGCAGCAAGGAGGAAGCGATTTAAACATCAGCCACTTCCGTGAATTTCTAAACAAATATATAAACCTTTACTCGCCTTCTTTTGCGCTGATCCTGGTCGTCCGGGTCCTGGTTATAAGGCAGCACCACAGGCGCGATCTGTCCTCGATGACTGCCGGAGGAGCAGCAGCAGCCGTCCCGGGGTCTGCTCGTCCTCCTCCATGATCGGTGGGCGGAGAAAGGAGGATGGGATGCGGGCTGCGCAGGCCCCAGCCCTGCTACTCGGAGGTTATTTTAGGGCCGAGACGCTCAGTTGTGACTCAATAATGGAAACGTGAAAAGGAGCTGGTCGTATTGGAGCTCATCTTATATATCCAGCACGTTTACGCAATTGGCTGTACTGGGCGTACTTCAATCAGGTTTTTCTATGTAATTAAATTTTTCAAGCATTACCGTTCTCACTACACCACATTATCTTACTTTCACAGTTATAAGTTAGGCCAATTTGGAGATTTATATTTAAAAATAGGAGTATTTTTGTAAAATAAATAAAAAAGTAAGACAGAAAAAATAAAACAGTGGTGTATACTTAAGTTATATATTAGTACCATATAATTACACACACACACACACACAAATCTATAGCAGTACTATATTTTACGACGTTTCTTCCTGTTTAAAGGGAGTTCTTCTTCCCCGCTGTTGCCAAGTGCTTGCCCATAGGTAAATGTCTCATTGTTGGGATTTTCTCTCTAATATTGTTGGGTCTGAGGTGTCATGGTCCCTCATTTTGGTCCCAGGATTTTGAGTCACTTTAGAGTTTTTGGATTCTTGTTTATTATTTAGTGTTTTCTTTTGGTTTCACTGTTGTTCTAGTGCTCTGTGTTTTACTTATTATTGGACTGAGTTCTTGATTCCCTTTCTAATTTCTTTATAATTTCTGTGTACTGTGAGTCTTAGTGCTTGTAACATGAGTCTTTGGTTCCTGTTTCTACTTGTTCTAGTGATCAGTTTCAGTTTTGTAACTCTGTTTTGGTTCATGTCTTAATTTTTTTTTTAATTCTTGTTTAGTTCCCACAGTGTTTCCCTGTCTGTTTCTGTGCCTCAGCTTTCTTTCATGTTCTGTGTTAGTTTTACTTCCTGATTCCCTGATTGTTATCACTTCTGTTAACTGTATTCAACTGTGCTTCTTCTCCTGTTGTCTGATCAGCCCTCTGTGTATAAATAGCCCTGTCTTCTCTTTCTAATTAGAAAATACAAAACTATAGTAACTATGTAGTAATGGTCAGGCTTTGTTTCCTTCTTAAATAATTACACATACAGGACATACAGTTTCTATATGCAGAATAGTTTCAAATCATTATGCAGGGCACTGCACCTCACTGGAAAATGAAAAGTAGCCATCGCAATACAACTTCACTAAAAGCTTCAAGGTATGTCATATCAAAGTGTAAACCCACTGCAAATATGAGCTGTTGTTTTAGCCTCTGGATTAACATTCCTGTCCTCTTGCTGAACATCTTCTCAAATTTGATTGTTAACTGTAAATTTTCATCACGATTTTGGGGAACAAAACAACTGTTTGTTGGCAATTTCCTTAAAAATGACAAGTCAGCATTACCTCCCACTCCTCTTTTTGTTTTCTTCTTTATTTGCTAAATCAACTTCTGCTTGTTTCATATTTTGGAAGTACTGTAGATCAATACCCACCTGAGTTTGGGAGTGATAATAACCTTGGCAGGTAGGGGAGAAATTGGCAGGTGCCAGTGTACTGTAGTCTACCAATTAAATTAGTAATATATGGTGCCAAGAAAATAAAATTCTGTTCATTTTTATTTCTTGTTTGTTTCGTGGGTGAACTCCCAAATGTCCATGGGCCCCTGGGCCTCAAGTGGCCCATGAGTCACTTGAGGTTGGTTCCAAAACTGAATCCTTCCTGACAGACTCCCATGTTAAAATGACCAAATTTACAGCAGAAGTAAACATGTTTACAGCCTGCTACAAAAAACAGTTTTGGTCTTTATGGGTAGCTCCCTCGTTTTTTTTCCTCCCAAACCAAAGGATTTGCTGCCAAAGGCCCATTGCCAGAGTACGCCGGAAACCCCCTGTGGTCCCATGCCCATACTGATTGGAGCTGTTTTGGCAAGACGAAGGAGACCTTGGTTGTAATGTTGTGGCTGACTGGTGTGTCTTAGGCTTTGTCTCTCACATCAATTTACATTTACAACAAATAAATTGATTCCTTCTGCATGTAACGTGATGGTACTGTAAGCACATAAACTTTCTGAAAATACTTCTGAAGACACTTTCGAAACTCCTCATTATGTTGTTTTGTTAAGAACTTCACCTTGTTTAATTTTTTCAAATCCACAGTCAAAGGAACCAACAAATAGTCAGTGAGCCACATTTTAAAACACAGACACATTTTATGATTAAAAACCAGACTGGGTTTTTGTTAAAATTGTTACATGTAAAGAAACAACATCGGTAGACAAAATTCAAAAAATATAAAATAAATAAAAGTGAAACAAACAATCAAACTAATTGTTTTGTCGGCTTCCAGACATTTCTCCACAGTCTCAGTTGACAATATTCACATTTGACATCAATACTGTTGATAAATGAACACAAAGCAAGTTAATAGGTGACATTACCAATACGTCTAAATGAATGTACAAGTGTGCATGTCCACAAATGCATGCAGGTGTTTACAGATTAACTGGCAAAATGATCTATGAATTTAAAAATCTTTTTCTTTTTTTTTTTTGTGTGTGTGTTGACCTGCAGGTCTATATAAACCTATATAAACCAAGGTTGGGAGGGGTGTGGAAAGGTCTGCAATCTAATTGGTTGGGTAATATATGTTTAAAGCTAGCTAATCTTTCTACCGTTTAAGTTAAATTGACGTGACAAAGATACAAAAACGACAAAGAAACAGAACTTGTGAGTAGAGAATATGTCTAGCTGTAGACCAACTGTTCCACATAAGAAATCTACACCTACAAACCACAGAGCCATGCCGTCCCTCTGCTCCCCCCACCATGCATCACATATAATTTGCACTAACACGGAGGTCAGACAAAATCCAGTACACAACATCATAATCTCTAGTACAATGCATGCTCTCATGTTTTCACGTGCCCAAACAACAGAGATATATTTTTTGCAGATTTGTTAACATTGCACATTATTTGTAGAGTAACTAGTGCAGGTTAAAGTAAAAACCAGTGATCAAAAGTTCTTTCTGTTTAAAGAAAAAAATGGTTTGAATCAAATATTGAAATAAACACACTGCAGAGTTTAACTAGGTCAGAGGTTCCCAATTTTTCTGGTTACATATTTCTATTATTTGTACCCATTTCAAGCAAAAAACATTTTTCACTTATGTGAACAGTTTTTTAATTCCTCAAGAAATAAAACTATCTGGAAAAATAAAGAAACAAAACTAAGAATCTGCATCCAAGCTAACATCAACATGCTAACACTCTCACAATGACAAAACAAAATGCTGTAGTCGGTTTAATGCAGAGCTGGCAATTAACTCTCTCTCTCTCTCTATACACAATAATTCCACAATAATGTTTTGTGTTGTTAATTTGTCTTGTTTTGTCGTAAAACAAGACAAATTAGATTTAACGTTAAAGGAGTCTACAGCTTTGCTAGCTGCCAACATGCTAAAATGCTGATGAAACAGATTTGACATTGGCAGGCAGATAATCACCTTTTATTTCAGAATTCCAATTTTGGCTTCAAAATGCTAATGTCTACTATATAATGTAAGGCTGGGGGGGAGGGATTCTTATTTTATAAATCCAGCGCACCTCTTTCCTTTACAGCGCTGGCTAACCCAAGCTCTCCTAACAGGCTGTGGTGTGTTTAGTTCAGTTCACAGCAATTTTTATAATGTAATTTGGCTGAATTACATTTAAAGTTCAAGTAAATTAAAAGGTAAAAAAAATTTTTTTTAAATCCACTTTTAAAATGACAAAGAAATTCACATAATGCATGCTGGCTTTGTTGTGTTAGCAAACTAGTCATACCAACAAAATATGTTTTTTTTTCTATAGTCAGGCAGCCCTACTTTAATGTTTACCATGTCCATCACCTCTTTTAGCGTGTTAAATACCAACATTTTCAGTCTATAAACCGACTGATACTCTTATACAGAGAACCATGTTTTTAGCAGGCTATGATAAAAATCAATGATTGAAGGAAACAAAAAAAATTTCAAGTCTCAAATTGGGAACCACTGAACTATGCAACCATAGTGAGACCAAACCGGGATTCACAAGGTACATTAAGTGCTTTAAACATTGATAACAAACACTTAAAAATGGGGCCATTGTATGCAAGTCAAGGAGGAAAAAAATCTGCCACATATGGCGAGTTTGTAGTCAAATCAATTTCCAATGCAGTTCTGGAGTTTTACTAAGATACAAGCAGAAGAGGGACACCTGCTTGGACTGGACTTACTGTTGTCCACTACACCAACAATGCCAACATACCACCACCGCAAGTACTTACAGATATTTTAAATCTCCAGGAGTGTAAGGGATTGTGGTTGGATTTCGCTCGAAAGCAATGGCACAATAAAAGCAGCTGTTTGTAAGTGTATACATAATAAAATAACGCCAAGGGTAATGGTTGTGTTTGATTTGCCTCTTACTGAAACACCAACAATAAAAACCAAGATAAAAAGATCGCAGTATACACGATACCTCAGGTAGGTG
>VUQI01019207.1:0-14438 GCA_015106735.1 Paratilapia polleni | reverse complement strand
AGCTCAAATCAGCTCAAATGAAATGAAATGGGAGATTCACATCATGGATGTGCAGCCGACAAACCTCCAGCAACTGTGTGATGCTGTCATGTCAATATGGACCAAAATCTCTGAGGAATGTTTCCAGCACCTTGTTGAATCTGAGACAAGAGGAATTAAGGCAGGTCTGAAGGCAAAAGGTGGTTGAACCCGGTACTAGCAAGGTGTACCTAATAAAGGTCCATTGGGTGCATATAACCAACCCTACATGTTACATGAGTAAATTAGGTAGGGGTACTTTGTTTTTCATCTGGATAACTTATATAAAATTGACTACAAACAAATATAATTTGGGGGGATTTGCCTCTTTTGGGCAGTTTCACAGTAGGGAAGTGAGAGGAAATCTGGGAAATATTACATCCAAACAAAAGAAAATGGAAGGATATATCCCTTAATTAAGATGCATTAAATGCAGCAAATGAAGTTCCCTTTTGAATTATTATTATTATTATTATTATTATTATAAGTGTCATTTATTGAGTAGCATTTGGTCTATATTGCTTGCTCTGATGCTAAAAATATACAACATATACAAGTTGTAATGAAAGGTTTGGTGGCTCTAGACTCTTTCCAGACCACTCAGTGGAAGTCCCGTTCTGACCACTTGTTCAATGCACTTGCACATGTGCTCTCCTGCTGTTTTATCTGTGTAAAAACAGCATGTCTTCAACTTGAGCGTCAATTGTGTTATCGTGTCCAAGCCGACTGATCACGTTCCTGCCCTGATGCAACACCGTGGGGCTCGTTCACTACAAACTCTTCCTTTAAACCCTGCTGTTTGGTGTCTGGGTCATAGCCAAAGACCCAGATCTATTATCAGTAGTGATTATTGCAGATGTACACAAACAAGAGGTAAGAACAGGATTACCTGGGAGCAATCTGAAAAATAACAGGAGACAGTTGTAACTGAACGTAGGTAAGGTTTTCTTTTCTTTTATCTGTGGCGTTGCAGAACTTGCAATTTTTAAATAACGCCTAAAACTACTGAAAGAAGAGTCCAGCCTTAAAATCTGATTTAAGTATTGCGGTGTTACTGCATCATATATGGCATGATTGTTTGTTTAAATTGAAGTTGTAGAACGTAAATGGCACCCAGGAATATTCACACTCACTGACATCAGTGTAGTTTTTATATATTTTTTCAATTTAATCCTCAACTTTGTTGATTTTAATATCCTCCCAGCCTGATGTGCCTCTCATGCAATGATTCCACACAGAGAAAATATACAATGGCAACAGTTTGTGTATGTTTGTATATTTGACCAGATGTGTATTTGGAACATATAGTCACATAGACGAGGAGAAGGAGGGATGAAGGGATGGAAGGATGGGGATAAGAGAGTTGGGAGAGAGAGGTTAGCTGTCACAGAGCACAGGGGCTGCCGCAGGGGACGTAATGGAAAAATCACTCAAGATTACCATGAAACACAGGAAATGCTCTCAATTGGGCCTGATTGCCGTGTGTGTGTGTGTGTGTGAGAACTCTAAATAGAGCTCCTGACACTGCGAGCAGAGCGGCCCCTGTTTATTGGCAGATCTTTGTGAGTGTTATTACAGTTTTGCGTTGACTTCCCTGAGCAGAAAGAAAACGATGTGATACTGATTTGGAATTTCAGTTGGACACAATCTGCTACAATCAGCATCACACAGACTGAGGTACCTGCTGATTAGTGCTAACATATAATTGGGTGACAACAAGCAGACAGCCGCCTGTATCAGCACCCACCTATCGATCTAGCAACAATGCTCCTAATGATATCTAACTTTAACCCTCAGTGCAACTTAAATGAGTTATTTAAAAAAAGAATCCCCTGCACATTAATTAAGAAGGGCAAAATTAGCTCTTAAGACCAAAACTTTTTTTGTAAACATGTTTATACCAGCTCTAAAACTGGGCTTTTTAACATCGGAGTCTCTGGGGATTGGCTCATCTTTGGAGGAACTGCAGTGTTTTGCACTTCTGTGTTGGCTTCGTTTTTTTTTAACCCTGCAGATCACTACTTAGTATCCAGTGACCCCCTTCCCACCTTCCACCCCATTTGATTTAATTGACTTTGAAGCTGCTAAACTCATGCATTGTGTATATTTTGTACACTGTGAGTATTAACATCTAACAGATAATATATTTTACCCTTTTTTTCATTAGACTTTCTAAAAGACTGAAACATAAGCAGTTGTACTAAAGCATTAATTGAATGTTACACTCTCCTTAACTGTTATTGCAGCTTTTGATCCTGAATGTTTGACATAAGTTAATGATGGTTTATGGTTTAGATTATTATGTTTTTGTTTTTGTTTTTTCAGACTTAATATTAAGCAGCACAATCAACAAACAAAATGAGTGAGCCATGCTGTGAATTTGTAAAGTAATAAATACATTTTAATGTGAAATCTCTGATGAAAGTTGTTCCTGGTAATAAAAAAAAAGTAATAAAATTGTAGGCTGCACTGATCATTCATCTTAACAAACAAGTTGGTTCAAAGCCCAGAGACATTTTTAATTCTAATCCAGGCCTGATGTGCATCCATTAACATTCATAACACCATAATCCTACCAATAATTAACAGAAGGACTTCATCACTTGTGATAATAGCAATAAGGATTTGTGCAGCGAATCAAAGCTTCGTGATGAAAACTGATTCTTAATCTGCAGTATATTAATTAGGGATATAACTAAATTCACAAAAGATTACATAAATTTTGCCTATTTTCTGGTTTGCAACATAGATTACTAGCTCTTGTTTACACCCACTTCTGATCCCACAAAACATTTTCACATTAATAAATATCATTCCATTAGTGCTGCTGAACACCTGCAGCCACTTAATATTGAATTTCCTGCACCGAGGTGATGTGTAATACAAAGATTAATGTCAGCGGGCATTTAAATTCAATCAAAAATGCATTAAATTCATATGTGATTTTTGAGCCTTTCCGCAGGCAGTTCAGACTTAATGTGCAGGGAGTCGCCTGGAGGTGAGATATGCAAACAGGCAGCCAGGGGGTCGCCAGTTTAATTTTTCATCTGGGAAGATACAGAACAAGTGTGCCTTTTGGCAAGGCACAGTGCCCAGCTCCTCTGCAAGACAAGACTCTGGTTGTTCTGGGCAGCTCAGTGTGATGAGAGTTTAGGATTTCCCGTGGATTTCAGAGAAATGAAAGCAAACATTCATCAACAGCAAAAAGCCTAAAAAACACACAAAAAAATAGATTTCTTGGCAAGAGAATTTGTTGGCTGAACTGTCGGGGAATGAATGTGAAAACACATCTTTACTTGTACATTAAACATCATTTTCTCATGTACTTCATTTCCCTTTTCAAGTGAAAATCAGTCCAACTGAAAAAAACACTAAAATGTTCAGTATTTTTTGTGACCTGAGCCTGACTCCAGTGTAACTGTTATGCAAAAACTTGGTCAAAGCCAGCTGTCAGGCTTCGCTGCATCTAACATGTCACGCTAGTTTTCACATTAGCATAGCATTCATGGCTTAACTTTGCACGAGATCCAGATACCTTTCATAACTGCTCTGACCTGTTAGATCACTGCCAAATGCTTTACATGAGAATAAATGATATAAGTGTAGTTATAAAGTAGGACAAGGAGGAACCAGATAGATGTTTTTAATATATCTTCTGACATAATTTATATCTTTTTTTTCTCATAGTGCAATCAGTAAGTCAGATCCATTAGAGCACAACATGGTGGGACAGAAAAGAACAAACTTTTCAACAGCAAATCACAGCCGCTCTCACACAGGATTGTGCAACTCCCTTTTTTATTTTTGGGGCTTACAAAAACAGAACACTTGCATAAGCTCTCAACCTGAAGCACGCACGCTCCGTCTCCTTTCTGGCTTGTCAGGGCGACTGTATTTATGAAAACACCTCGGGCTGAATGGCTGCAGTGGCTCTATCGAGGACATGTTGACATTTTTGTAGCGATCAACCATCAAGCCCAGAGCGGCTGCATTCATGACCAACCTTGTCATCTTTCAACACTGGTGCTCTTATCTCTTTGACTCTCTCATTTTCTCTCTTTTGCCTTTACGTGCTTCTCCTGTTCAACCTTTAACTTTCTCTCTTTCCCCAGGTCTGTTCCCCTATCTGTCCTCCTCCTGTTTTCTGATTTTTTTTTTTCTGTGATTAGAAACCTGTCAAGGATTTGATTTCTCAAATATACAGTCTTTAGTGAAAGAAAGTACAAGAGATAACTATGGATTTAGCTAAGGTGAATAAGTTGAAAAGCCCATGTTTGCTTTCAAAATCCCTGTAAATAAGTTTACCCTATTCCTGAAAAGCTTTTTAGTGTGTGTGCCTATATTTGACTGATGTTTTTGAATTGGGAAATTTCTTCATGTACATACTGTATGTAGCCGTATAGCATATACTTGTGTCATTATTTATCTGTACAACCTCTCTGCTCTGCAGAGACTTGAAGCTGGACAACATACTGTTGGATGCTGAGGGTCACTGTAAGCTGGCGGACTTTGGGATGTGCAAGGAGGGAATCCTCAACGAAGTCACCACCACCACCTTCTGTGGGACGCCAGACTACATAGCACCTGAGGTAACCCCAAAAACACTCAAACAATGGATAAAAAGATGAACAGACAAGACATCCTGTAGGTCTACACTCAAGTTAACACTCGTGTTAATCTAAATACTAAGCTATGATTAGACAGTTATTTTCACAACTAAGCTCCTCATTCCTGACAGCATAAGATGATTTTTTTTTTTAGCTTAAAATCACCTTAATAGGGGAACCTCTGGCTGTCTTCATAAACTCTATACACACACATACACAAACACACACACCTATATATATATATGAATACATATAAAAAAGATGGACATAGTCACATATGTGACAAATGTTTACTTGTGCTGTTAAGTTTGGGCATTTTAACATAGGACTCTGCGGGGACTGATATACTTTTGTACCCTGCCTCAAGTGGCCATTACAGGAACTCTGGTTTTTGGCATCTCTGCATTAGCTTTGTTTTGCAACCCCAGAGGTTGCACCATGGATGTCTCCATGTAGTCTCTTCGACCTTCAGAATAAATTCTTATAATTGCATGTAGAAGCAGAGGTTTCATTCACAATAAATCTTAACCTTTTGTATAACAAGCCCGTATGTGTAAATAAGAGGTTACTTACACACACACACGATACATGAGTGAAATTGTTTGCATGTGACGTTTTAGCGTATATTTTATTTAAATATTTTAAAGATGTTTATGTATTTTTTTTCTACTCTGAGTGTTCTTGTGGCTGTCTGATTACAGTTGCGACCTAAGTTTAATCCACCACAAGTAGACAATAAACCATTATCTGCCTGTAGCTAATTTAACCTGCATCTTAAATTAGTAATCAATCAAGGTCGTGATCAGCCTTCAGTAGTTCCCTGAGAGATTATTGATTGAAGTGAAAATGACTTTAGTGATCTGGAGAGGAGCTCTCTCCATTTAGATGAGAGACAGCTGCAGTGAAATATTTTTGAGAGCTACAGGTGCTCTGTTGTTTCTGTGTTTAGATCCTTCAGGAGCTGGATTATGGCCCGTCAGTGGACTGGTGGGCGCTGGGCGTTCTGATGTATGAGATGATGGCAGGACAGCCACCATTTGAGGCTGATAACGAAGACGATCTATTTGAGTCCATCCTACATGATGATGTCCTCTATCCGGTTTGGCTCAGCAAGGAGGCTGTGTCCATTCTGAGAGCGGTCAGTTAGCCGGAGGCGCTTTGCGGCACTGTGTTGTTGACACTCAGCAAATTAGCATATGCTGTCAGAGCAGAAATGCCACCGTTATTTAGCAATTTTGTACAGCTGAAATAGAAACAATTCCCCACAGAATCTCATATATAATAATTTCATAGCACGATAATTCCAGTGGTGACATTTTTGGATATTTAGTAAGAACTCAAATTAACAACATCATCAAATAACCATCTTCTAAATCCTTCCTGTTTTTCCTTGTAATCTTCATTATATAATTGTTTCCATTCTTTGCTCTTCTTTGCTGTTTTTTTTTTTGTTTGTGTTTTTTTTTTTTTTTTGTTTTTTTGGGGGGGTTTTTTTTGTTTGTTTTTTTTTTTTGTTTGGTTTGTTTGGGGGTTTTTCTCTGCCTTGTTGATTTTGGCTAATACCACTTTAGGCTAAATAAGATATTTCATTCTCAAGACTGAACTTCAGTGCTCATTGTAAAAGCTTCCCTTATGAAACCCTCACATTTAATTATATTTGACATCTTCCTGTCTCTCATTTAAAAACATGTCTGACTGTGGGGGTTTTAAACTGTCATCATGAGGATTTCTCATCATACTGACATGAAAATTGTCAGGCAGACACAGTTTCCCAGTAATAAAATAAGCCTTTACGTATGTTAAAATGTCACATAAAGACTGTTGAGCTGTTTTGACAGAAATTTAATATTTTAGATCAGATGGAACTGGAGTGGATTGGATTAGATGAGACTTAACTATATTAGATTAAGTTAGATCAGAAAAAAGAAAAAAAAAAACATGACCCAAAGATTTTTATATAAGAGGATGCTATTAAAGATTTTCATTGTCTGCCGTGTTGGCCTCTAACACAAAATGAAGTTGATATGCTAAACCAAATTGTCCTCCATCACTTCTAAATTCTCTTTCAATGAATTGTGATATAATGTAAAGCACCAAAAATGAACTGATGAGAATTAATCAATCAGTTAATACTGAGCTGCTGTAAGCCTCCTTGTTCCTAAAGATTTCATCAGCATTAATGCAGTATTTTTGGGATGGGATTTTGTTTGTGTGCTCGCAAAAGGATTAGATGAGGATATCCCACAGTCTCATAGTTTATCTTTCTGCCTTTAAAGTGGAGATATGGATGTGCTGGGAGAAAAGGTTTTTCTTTTTTCTTAGTTGAATTTCTTCCTTGGCAGAAGCTCGCTCCCTGATGTTTTTACTTCACAGAGACGCTGTTTTGATGAGAAGAGAAAGTGACAGAGAAGGACCTCCACATCAACCTCGGCTTCATCAATTAAGATTTTTAAGCCATCTGAAGTCACTCTCATTTCCAATCTGAGAACTGCACGCCTGCCTGGAAGAATAATGAGAGGCTGACTCTGCCAGAGGTTCACTTCAACTACGAGCATAACAATTCACTGCAGGAAGTGTAAACCATCTTCTCTCTGCTGACCGGATCAATTCTAATTTTGTTCCTAAAGTCAATACTCCCCTCATATCCCTCTTTTTCTACAGCGACCTTATTTATTGGACCTTTGTGAGGATGCAGAAGGTTAAATCAAATCTCATTTTCTCACTGAGATCATAATGTATCATGTGCATTTTCATACAGTGTTCACTTTTGTTCTGCGATCTGATCTGGCACCTTTCTTGTTCAAAGACACAGATGTGATACACTTGTCTCGTCCACTGTGATTCTGTTTCTCATTTTTTGCGGAGCACTTTTAATGTAAAACTCCACTGTAGGCTACACTGAGAAATGGTATGATGATGTATTAGGGTTGAAAAAAAAGGGCTGGGTGAGGAGTGAACAAAATTCAGAGGAAAAACTCAAAATGTTTGAGGTTAAAGTCATAAATTTATGAAAAGAAATCTCTTAAATTTATGACAAAAATTCTGGAAAATTGTGGTTTTGTGTTTTGTTTTGTTTTTTCTAGTCAAGGAGTGATGTCGCTTCACTTCTCAAGATTAAGTTAGAAAGAAATTCACATATTTGAACCCCTGGGGTCAATAACTCCTAAGAAATGTTAATTGAAGGCCAACAGAACCTCTTTTCAATCTTGTCATTAAGACAGACAAGCTGACAGCACGGGTTTCCATGTGCAGAGACCGTTTACAAAGTAACGCTTAAGCAACATAATACATACAGTGTTGTTTCACCAAAATCACTCTATACTACAGGTGAATTCTATTGATCACACTGCCACACTATGTCAAAATATGCTTCTAAATAATTTTAGATTTGTCTGACCTTTTTTTTTTTTTTTTTATAACATTTGAATTTACAATTATGGACTGAAAGTGCAGTAACCAAATTTAAACAAGTGGTTCCATTAATATTTCCTTCAGTGCCATGTGCCAAAACAATTCAGCGCCCCTACTTCTTGCTGACAGTGTATAAGAGCAAAGTTATTCCTGAATATGTTTCTTTCATGTTTTTTCAGTATTGTATTTTATAGACGGTCCCTGCACACTCACGTCACAACCAGCTGCACATACAGATCTGTGCTGGGTTCAAGGGAATGAGCTTTTAGTTTCTTGTCTGCCTTCTTGTCTGGGGGATACTGGAGTTCAAATATGTGCTTTTTTTCCCAACTTAACCTTGAAAAGTTAAACTCCTTGACTTAAAAAACACATTTTTTCCAAGTTTGTTTTTTGTAAGTTTCTTGTAAGAAATAAAAATTTCAGTGGCCCTAATACACTGTTGTAGAAATGGCATCTGTCATTAGGTCCATTTTAAATTTGAGGATACAAAAATCAAATGCAGAAAACCCAGAAAAAAAAATTCAAGGCAAATCTGGGTGGAAAAAAACCCCCAAATAAATCAGGGTGTATATAAATCATGATATAAACCTTTGCAGTATTTAACTAAAACCTTGCCCTCAAGGTGGTAGCATTTTACCACTGGGTGTGTTTAGATGTTTTTAGATGTGTGTTATTCCTTTAACTTTGATATTTCTTTTTAGCCCAAATCTCATTTCCTCAGGAAGCTTTGCCTTTTGCCAAGCCACCCTTGTACATAACAATGTGTTCTTAACAAGTTGCCTGGTTAAATAAAGGTTACGTTAACTCACTGCACCATCTTGTGGTACAAACTGGTACATGAAAGTACAACCCAGCCCCAGTTGAACTTCAGTTGATATCACTTCAACATAATACAAAGACGTTTGGTACAAAAAAAAGCCACAATGGCCATTTCTTCACATTCTTTTGATCACTTTAGTTAATTTCTGAAGGTTTTTAAAATTTATTTTTACACATTAATTTACAATAAGTATATTGAAATGTCCATTTAAGCCTTCGCTCCAATTATGACTGGAGACATAACATCAGATTTCCGTATAGCAATGGGGAGACTGTAACGTTGAAAAACATGAAAAAAACATGAAAAAAATATAAATGCCACATCTTTTTAAAATCATATTTTGTATATGGTTTTCCAACCATATGCAAAATATGATTTAAAAATGTGACATTGCATAAAGCTTTGTAGAACTGCTACAGCAAAAAAGCTGCATGCAAGTGCGGACCATTAAACAAATTAACAATAACATGCAACAATATACAGTTGGACGCATTCAAACCCCTTCATAGTTAAAAAAAAAAAAAACTGGGAAATTCAGTTCCTGATTTTTAATAAACTTGCAAAAATAACTAAAAACATGTTCTTACTTTTTGATGATTACTTACATCGTTACTGAGTGAAGACTGATGTTCAAATATTGTAATTGTTTTAAAATTAATTTACAACACTTTAAAAATATCCAAAAAGGGAAGTTTGTGAAGTAGTATTTCTTTTAATGGATGTATAATATGTCAGGTCCATTACACTTTCTACACCTGTTGACTGTTTTGGAAAGTTCGAATCAGTTGCTACAAAGCACCAGAAAAGAAAAGCTCAACAATATGTTTTAAACATTGTTGAAGACTATAAGCATGCCATCACCCTCCCTTGCCTCCCTCAGCCAGACGATACACTGTGCCACACCACAAAGCTGCTCAATCACCACAAGAAAGAGCCCAAGGCACTGACCTGGCCTCCAAACTCCCATGATCCCAATCTGATTGTATCCAGATGCTCTGGAAAAAAGCCCAATCCTCTGAACCCAGAACACCTTAGAGGTCCTGTGTTTTTATTTTTTTTTTGCTTTTTGTTTTTTTGTTTTTTTGTTTTTTGCCTTGATAGGTAATACTTGTTTTGAAAAGGAGGACTTGCACAATATTATGCACATTATGATTCTGATGTGGTGGCTAATTTTTATAGCTCCCATTTATCAGCTTGTTCAGCTCTTAAAACATTGCTTAGGTGCTAACATGCAGACATTTTCTTCTTTCTGATTTATAGAGACCTTGGCTTAAAGACAGCTGGATTCTCACCAACAGATCTGGCACAAGAAGAGTAATATTAAAGAACAATTCCCATTGTAACCCCTTTAAAGTCTGTTGGGAGTTTCATTTTTTACATTCAAGCTGCTCTAATAATGTGGTGAGCCAGAGTCTTTGTTCTGGTAGAAAATAACTTTGTAATGCCTTTTGTTTCCTGCTGCCAACATTCACGCTAATCAAAAGGTTTTGTCAGGAAACTTTGAAACTGGGTCCTTCACAAGGTGAGGTTGTCTGGCAAACCTGCCACCTACAGAAGAGACAGGCTCAGCTTGTTAGGACTTGAGGAGCCGTGTACTGTATGTAGCTGCCAACTGGGAAACTTTAAACATTGCAGCAATTCAAACTTTGCATCACCTTACATGCAATAATCTCAGAACAATTGCCAAACCGCACTGTCCCAATTTAAGCACATTCTGCTTTATATTATGCATGCCTGCTAGCTGAAAGAAACTGATCTTCTGCTGTATCTGAATCCGTACCATGCTGTCTGCTTTTATGTTTTACCTTAGTGTTGATTTTTTTGTTTTGTTTTGTTAGTAGGGGAATTGCTCACTACATTGAAACTGGAAAGGGTGATATGTAGGACAAAATGTGTTTAAAAAGAGGGTCTGGTCTGGAATAATGCAAATTGCCCCACCTACTCACAGAAAAATAGTGCAGCCAGATAAAATTTCTAGTCACTGAAATTGTCTCCTAAATCTGCTTAATGCCACAATTATCTTCAAACAGTGGCTACTCAATCCACAGAAAGCTTTGCCTTTGACCTTTTCCTTCCACATCTCTTTGCTATCAAACATCACGATTGGCTGGAAAGTTAAACATGACTGATGCTGTCCACAATTTACTGACTGAATCCTCAGAAGGACGCAGCCTTGTGAAATCTGTGTTCTTAATGAAACCTGAAAGTCAACTGAACCAGCCTCACTAGATAGAAAAGCAAATGATGCATTGAGGTGCATCTAGTATACTTTGAAAATTGAACATTTTCAAAATTTAACACAAGGAAATAGGCCTGTAAACATTCCCTGAACTACCTTCTACGTTCCTATGTCATGATTTGATGACTACTGTTTTTAAACTTAAAGTTCGGAATTTTTGTCATCGCTGTCTAGTTTGTTTTTTTTTAAACCAAGTGTGACGTACAATATGTGGCCCTCTGGCACTGACCAAAAATAGCGCCACAATAGAAAATTCTCATCAGTTTGAAGACTTAGTGCAGCTGTACGATAGCACACTATGAGGAAGGGCAATTTATTTAAAAATATCAAGTTCAAATGACTTCAAGCAGGTGCCAGGTGTTACTTTTGTTGAATTTTTTTTATTTCATTAAAACAAATATATCTATACATTTTTCTTGCAGTAAAACTGATAACGACAGAATCAAGGAAAGATGTAGGATCATAAAGATCACCTAGGCTGGAGGTCAGGGTGGATGGATGGATCAAACAGAACATCACTGTTGGCTTCCCCATTCCAAACATAAAAGTCACCGCAGCCTAACTTGAAAGAAAACTCACCTAACATTATGCAAATGATCTTTTTAACACTCAAACAACCAAGCTATTTTGGCGACTAAATTTTGTGACTAGTACGGTAGTATCATTTTAACACCCAAGTATAGATGAATTGGGGACTGTCTTTGATCAACAACAAATTTCACTGAAGTCATCATAGAGCAGAAACAGAGTATAGATTTCTGGCACAACTTCACCTACTTCCAAGGGGCATGGAGAAGATGATAAGACCTTAAGAGGTTAAAGCTCCAGCAACAGTTTAAAGTAGTATAAAGAACATTTGTAGCTGAAGGCCACAAACCACAACGCATTGGCCGAGCAATAAAACTGTTTTTCTATCTACTAGTGTTGCTGGAGAATGAAGTCATCACAGTGAGGATGTTTTCTCCATCCTTTGTTAATTCCATGCTTATGTTTAAAACAAAACTCTAAAACATTTTCCTTGTAGATTTGGAATATTTAAAACATTTCCATTGTCACTTTGGGCATTAAGCATCTGCAGTAGTAAATCTTTCTACTCTAGATCTGGTAGGGAGGTTCACTGCAAGACATTACAATGTAGTGATTATAACTGGAAAACATGCATATATTTCTGGGTCATAAATGAGCTCACATAACTTTCCCCGATCTGTGTCACACTAGTGGGCTAATTGCTGTGAAAAAGTAAATGGACTGGTACTTACATAGTGCTTCTCTACTCAGTTTGAGTACTCAAAGCTTAGTACTTTATACTACATGCCACATTTACCCATACAGCTGTTTTATCTACACTTAAGTCACACACTCCAATGAATGGATCGGAGGCAATGTGGGGTTCAGTATGTCGCCCAAGGATGCTTCAGCATGTAGACTAGGGGAGTCAGGGATTGAACAACTGACCTACCGATTAACAGACAACCCGCTTTACCTCCTGAGCCACAGCCACCCCATATGAAATGTTGTAGTAGTATGAAAGGTTGTAGGAGAAACTGATTGACAAATTCATAGTAGGACATATTTTTATGATTAAAAATACCACAAAAGCCACCTTAGTCACTTGGGTCCAAACTAGAATCTTTCCTAAAATTCAGTTTACATGTTGGAGGGCCAAAGTCACTATTTCTAATCACTATTTCAGCACTCGGTGTAAGGTCTTTAACAATGTCAAAATGGCATGACATTTGTAATGTCCATAAAAGTGGCATGCTATGATTTAAAAATCAGATTTTATGTCAGTTATTGATACATAAACAGTTGCTGGCCTGCTCCAAAAATCCAAAGATTTAAATCTGCAGTGCCACGTCAGCTGTTCTCTCTCATAGTCTCATTGTAAGAACAAAAAAGATTCTGTTAATGACCCTGTCGCTCCTATTTCCAGGTACAAAGCTGGCTGTGTCTGAACAGAAAATGCTTCGATGTCTGCAGAAGGAACAGACAAACAACATATTCTGCTGCTTATTTGGAGGACTTGTTCCAGGAACAGAGCACATTGCTGATATGATAATTACAACATTGTTTTTCGTAGGTTTTTGTAGACTACAAGCAAAATAAAGACAACTAATATAAAGACATAAATAGTAGATAATTTTTGCTTATGTTTTATAATGAACATGAAAATACACTTTTCTGCTGTCGGTTATTTTCTATGCAGTTTG
The DNA here is from genome assembly GCA_015106735.1 of Paratilapia polleni. Lineage (NCBI taxonomy): Eukaryota > Metazoa > Chordata > Actinopteri > Cichliformes > Cichlidae > Paratilapia > Paratilapia polleni. Next base: position 1,133 of record VUQI01019207.1, on the reverse strand, counting down.
ACATACTGGTTCATGAGTGCATTTCTGTTTCACGCTTCTCCTAAAATGTGTTTTAAAGGGTTGTTTTGCAGAAGAAGTACTCAAAGAAGTCATGGGTAAGAGAATAATAGAATAAAAGAAGCCAGTTCGCTTCCTGTATTCAAGTTTGTATACGTATGTTAGTGGGGGGGTGGGGGAGATAGGCAGCTGCTTTTCACTCTGAGAATTCAAGAGCCTATTACTGTGGTTCTCTTCAGAAATGACTCAACAGAGATGGCGACAACATGCTTAAAAGCATGAGTTGGAAGGACACTGAAATGAGAGGTAAGTCTCCCTCTGAATCATTTATATAGGAAAAATCATTTTAGTCTGAATTTCACTTTTGCTTCAAGGATATGTCATCATGCTTATTTAATTTTAAAGTCTTTGATAAATCTTAAGGAAAAAAACATTTGTTCTATTTCAACCATTAGTAACCATTGTAACATTGTAACAGTGAGCTAGCTTGAACAATAGACATTCTTTAAAAAAAAATAACCCTGAAACGCTAAGAATCAGCCATTGTTTATTTACATGTGTGCTTTACCTATTGTGATACCTCAAAAAGTCTTCCTTGAATCAGGAATTGTTGCTATTAGTTTTCAAGAAGATGCTAGTCACACTGGAGAGCTGTAATTTATGATTCAGTTCAATTCAATTCAATTCAATTCAATTCAATTTTATTTATATAGTGCCAAATCACAACAACAGTCGCCTCAAGGCACTTTATATTTTAGGGTAAAGATCCTACAAATTAGACAGAAAACCCTAACAGTCAGACAACCCCCTATGAGCAAGCACTTGGCAACAGTGGGAAGGAAAAACTCCCTTTTAACAGGAAGAAACCTCCGGCAGAACCAGGCTCAGGGAGGGGCAGCCATCTGCTGTGACCGGTTGGGGATGAGGGGAAACAGAAGAGAGCAGAGGGAGACAGGACGAAAAGCACACCTATGGGAGAGAGACAGGGTTAATAATAGCTAATGATTAAATGAAAGTGGTGTATAAACACATGGAGAGTGAAAGGAAGTGAGGAAGAGGAAGTGCTCAGTGCGTGATGGGAAGCCCCCAGCAGCCTAAGCCTATTGCAGCTCAATTAAGGGATGGTTCAGGGTCAC
>VUQI01019206.1:28649-39069 GCA_015106735.1 Paratilapia polleni | reverse complement strand
ACTTTTGGAGACAGCCACAAGTGGCAGTTTGAGGATCTACACTTTAGTTACTCATAAACTCTGTCTCTCTCCCATAGTGTGTCTTTTGTCCTTATGTTTCCCCTCACCCCCAACCGGTCGCGGCGGATGGCTGCCCCTCCCTGAGCCTGGTTCTGCCGGAGGTTTCTTCCTGTTAAAAGGGAGTTTTTCCTTCCCACTGTTGCCCAGTGCTTGCTCATAGGGGTCATTCGACTGTTGAGGTTTTCTCTCTAATAATGTAGGGTCTTTACCCCACAATATAAAGCACCTTGAGGCGACTGTTGTTGTGATTTCGTGCTATATAAATAAAATTGAATTGAATTGAATACACTTTTCTGGCACTTCCATAATGGCCTATTTTTCAGCCCTGGAGGTTGATGCTTAAGTATAGCTCAGTTTGTATAGATATTTGAAGTTCCACACAATTGAAAAATTTTACCTGTTGATGATGCTACAAGAAATGCCATTTATTCTTCATCCATTGGGTTTCATAAATGTTATATAAATTTTCATTGAAATCCATGTAGTAGTTCTTAAGATATTTTAGCAAACCGACACCAAACAACACTGCCATCCACAGAACCATGCTGCATTTGGGGCTAAAAAAAACCCAGGGTCAAATATATTAGTTAAACTGCACGGCTCATACTCACACCGTTTTCAGTAAGTACTTCACCTCTGCTGAGGCTGAAATTGAACAGAGATGCTGGAAATTACTTGAATTAAGTAAATTGCTTTCACCAATAGAATGATTAAAAATGTGACGCGCCTTGGACTAACTGGCACATTAAAACTGGCAAGACATAAAGAGAGATGTAGAAAAAAAACAAAAAACGTCTGCACACGCCCACATAGCCCTTCAACAACATCTAATCAGACTAATTGAAAACAGCTGCGTGGGTGGACAAACAGGGTTTTAATGTTGAGCCACATGAGGCAAACCAAACATAGGTTTATTCTAAATTTCCACTCCAGTATCAAAAACATAAACATGGATTGTATTGAGGTTCTGGACCCTCTTGTAATGAAGTTCCACATGTTTTGTTTTGTTTTTTCTTTCCATTGACACATCATCAGGGTACAGGCCGAGTATCATCTGCAAAATGAGGGGTGTGGCATACATTCTGGCTTAAAATTTAATTTCTGCATACAGTGGAATGGCTTTTTCCTTCTCAGAAGTACTTGTCAACAAAAGCTACAGTATTCTGTAGTTTTTTTTAATACTCCACACCTGCTTGTGACTCATACATCAGAGTATTAAGACAATAGCTTAGCCTTTGTATTTGCAGTCATATTTTTGCCTCTGTCTTTCATCTTATTTAGGTTGTTGTGTAAAATATTACTCCAAACTTTTCTGTCTGTTTTTGTAGTCACGTTTTCACACATCAAATTAATTGTGGCCCGCAGGCTGACATTTTCTCTGTGATGAAAATCGCTGACCTGCTGTTTCATCACAGTCTTTTAAGATGCTTGTCACTGGCTCATCTACTCAAAATTATTTTCTCATTTTACTTTAAATCCTTTTACCATGACAATACATTGTAGACTCCTTTGTGTGTGGTTCAAGTGAGGTCATGTTATTATCCATCTGAAGCACTCTAATACGATTTTACTGAGCAAGCAGACAGAGCTTGGCTCAGAAAAACAGTTTGGTCAGAGAAATTGAAACTCTACCATCATGGTGTTCTCTTCCTAGAAATTCACTGAATCAGTTAGTCTCTTTCCCAGGCCTGTTTCTCTACATTTATGGGCAAACATAGCCACAGGAGGGAAAGCATAGCTGCACTGTCTGTAGGTGTGAATAAACAAGCAAATAAACAAATCCCTGTATGGTTTCCATTCACAGTTATTGTGTGCTTTTTCAGTTTGACAAACATGTCTGTCTTATTTTTGTGTTCTTTTTTCATTTGCATTTATTAATGTTTGGTTCTGTCTGCATTTTCTTCTTTCTTTACTGTTTTCTGATTCCCCCCTTTTGTCTGAACAGAACAATAAGGACAGAATGTTTCAGGTATTTATTTTCCTCCCTGGTTAGTTCCATCACACTCCCCTTTTTAAATTTTCCTCTAACCACCAAAGCTTTGAAAGCAAAATTATATTCCATATGAATATATGAACCGAACTGACTACAACTATATTCTCTGCTTCCCATGAGGTCTTCCCCTGATAGGATGACTGTGATATAATGGCTTAACTTCAAGCAGGGCTCAGGCTTTGTTATCAGAATTTAACCGTGTTATGTATCAGCAGATGCCTCTGCACTTCCACATGCTTTGATTAGATTGCTAGAGATTCAAAATAGCATAGTGCTAAAGCTCTGAAATGTTTCTTAGGGGGATCTCTTTCCATGGGATGTATTAGATTACCATTAGTAGATAAAATTGCAATTCCTCAGAAGAACCTTATCGATACTGTACTATTACATGTGACAAGTTTTCACCCTTTACTTCACAGGCTTTTTCCCCACTCCCTTTTCTCAGTCATCACCATCGTTTCTACTCTTTTTCTTATCTGCCAAAGGTCAAGGTTCGTGACCTGGAGCAGAAATGCCGGTCACACAGTGAACACTTCCACCAGCTGTCCAAAGAGCTGCTGAATTTCCGTCTGCAATCAGAACCTGTTAATATCCTTAAAATTAATACCACCTCTGCATCCCAGATCCTATCCTCACCAGAGAAGAAACTCTCACAGGTCATTGTTGGATCTGAAGCCCAGCCAGAGACAGGTGGGCCTCATCTTACAGGCAAAGTTTAAATGACAGTATATTAGAGTCATATCATGGAGAGTCATATCAAATCATGGAGCTGGGGGAGGGGGACATATTCTGAGAAAAAAACCCCCACAAATTCTCTGAAATTAAAGCCACAAAAAAAGACACACTGATCCCACTGGTAAACAGGGACTGTCACATACAAACCTTGGTGAGGAGGTGCAATTGTAACTGATACACAAATCTATCACTTCATAGAGATAGTTATGTTATTCTGGATTGGCTCAGTTCATGGCAGGTATGGAAGAGGATTAGAGCTACTGAAAAAAATATTTTGGAGTCATGACTTTTTTTTCAGAACTCTGAGAAAAAACTCAGAATTCTAATTTGAATCCCAAAAATCTTTTTGTCTCAGAATTCTGACTTAAATCTCAGAACTATGAAGTCTGAGATTAAAGTCAGAATTTTGAAAAACAAGTCATGACCCACCAGTTTTTTTTTTTTTCAGTGGCCCTAAGCCTCTTCCGTACAATAGCTTTCCCAGTTTTTCTCATAAATGTGTGATTTTAAGCTCAGAGAACTTTTAAATTTTATTTTTTATGAAGAAAGTCAATCTCTGAGTTTTTTTCCTCAGAGTATTACTTTCCTTTATTTTAGTTGAATCATTTTATGTATTTACTTCATAGTGAATGTGGGTCTGTGTGTGTTAATGTTAAATAAGTGTTACTAAGACTAGGAGGGTTAAATAGTAAAGTACCAGTGGGGTATAACCATTCTAAAAAATATATATATGCTCTCCAGACCTGCCTGATAAAAGCATCTACAAAATTACTTGAGATCAAAAGGCTTATGATCAGATAAAATGGGAGTCAGAGTGATCTAATCCCCAGACAGCACACATTACAGCTGGATCCACTCACTCCTGACCAGAGGTGGATACCATTAATGGTGATAGTGCTTATTCATGATCAATATCAGCCCTTGATCACAGGCCTGATGTATGACATGAATGTGGTTTAACACATTAGCATTCTAACGACACATAGTGCAACCTGCAGAGCCAGCAAATAGAGCTGTATCAGTGATGTAGATTTATACAGTCTGGCACAAACCAAAGGTCTTTGAAGTGTTGAAAATCCTGTTTTATCTTTCTCTTCACTTCAGGCAGAATTCACTGATGCTTTTGTGCTAATGCATAATATTACATACAAACCACAAGAACGCAGTGATGCAGTTGATCTGTGTTTACTTTATTTTAATTTCCTCAAGGAATTTTGTATTTCCTGCATTTTTTAAGTCTGTTTTGCAGATAAGAAGGGCTGATAGGGGTGGAGTAGCCTTCCAAATGAAGGTTGTTAGCTGTACCCTCGCTTCAATAAGAGATCAATGGTTTTGCTCCAGAGAGCACCAAATGGGTGCGGAAGGAATGGTAGTTACTTTTTATTTGCTATGGAAATCAATGTCTCCCAGGTGATGAGAGTGCGGCAGACACGCCGCTGCTGATCTCCCAGTTCTTGCCCTGCACACCGCAGACTGGAGACAGAGAACCACCAGAACTGCTGTCTGTCAAATCCAGCACCGTGACAACGGACCGCCCCATCCACCCCCGACAGTTTACCTCATCAGAGGTGGGTCTGTGTGATGCCACATCCAAAAATATCACATTCATGATTAATGCATGTATAACCTATCATGTTTTTTCAAATAATTAACATAATTAACATAGTTAGTTGACTTACATATTAATATCTTGAAAAGGAATGGGTCAAGGGTTGCCACAAACCGCAAATTGTTAAATATGGTATAGGAAGATCACTTGTCAATGTCAATCGCACGTGCCTTTAATTTAATCCTCTCATTGATGTATAGATGGAGGATGAGGCCAGCCCATCACCCAGGTCCAAACCTCGCTACACAGGCCAGGTCCGCCTTTGCACTGCCCGTTACAGGTGCATAAGACAAGCTTAAGGAGTCATTTTATTTAGATTGATTTTACTGCACATTATCTTCAAGTTCATGAACATGTTCCTTTGCAAATGAATGAGAAATCTTTTCTCCTTTAAGTTATAACCCTTATGATGGACCAAATGAGCATCCTGAAGCAGAACTCCCTCTTGTGGCTGGAAAGTATCTGTATGTGTATGGAAATATGGACGATGATGGCTTCTATGAAGGTGAGTAGTACACAACATTTGTGTTGATCGTGAGGTGTAACGTACTGTCTGTATTAAGTGCACCTTGAGGCGACTATTATTGTGATTTCGTGCTATATAAATAAAATTGAATTGAATTGAAGTGGCCAGTCAAGTTCTGGCTGGGTTCTAAATCACAAAAATCTGAAAATACTGCAGCACATGAACAAATATTTCTGTAGAGGATGATGTGTTTTCTTCTATTGCAGTTTTGCCTGAGTGCTTGTCTGCTGTAGCTGATGCTGCTTGACAGTGAAAACAAGTGTATGCATCATTATGTATTGTCTCAAAATGACACAAAAATACCAAGTAGTGTCTGTCAGCTCGCATTTATTCCTTACTGAAGTTGCTCTGTTTATTTAATTCCTGCACCAACATGTTCATTTCTGTGGAGCTTTGACTGTAGCATGCAGTGCATTGTACATACAGTACCTTGTGCAGTATGTGGTATATGTAATGTTGATGCATGTGTACAATGACACAAGGTGTCTGTGATGCATTTCGGACCCTTGTTGTCTCTTTACATTATATCTTAACTATATGTGCAAGATGTGACAATACAGCACAACCTAAACGTAATGCTGATGCAATCATTTTTGTAAACAATGAGGACTGCTTGACAGCCTTTGTCACCCTGATACAGGATATGTCCATCATATGCCTGTTGGCTATTTTCATCCTGTGACTTTCTCTTTGTCAATGCATGGTGTCACCAGGAGAAGTTTCTGTATACTTTTTCATAACCAGTGACTGGAGTGACTCTCTGTCTAATCTCTTTAGAATTATGAAGGCTTCTCCATCAGAGGCAATCCTAATCCCCCTAGCTAGCAATCCTGCAGCCAGCACAGCCCATCATAGACACAGTAGGACTCAGCTGGCGTGATTCATTAGCTGTGTGCGGTCAGATTGCATGGTATTGTAGAGGAGCCCTGTATTTACCACACAGGAGGGAGACTCTGGCTGCATACCAAGCTGCTGTCAAGATGGGACCTTGGTCTCTTTTAGTTTGATGACTAATCCAGCAGGGCTCAGTTTAATCATCAGCACACACAAACAACACACACACTCACTAAGATACACATGTACAGACACACCCAGATGGTCTTAAGATCCCCCAGGCCTCTGTGGAAAAAGGGATTGAAGGACAAGATGATAGGGAGATTTGTTGAAGACAAACTTATAGCCTTTGGGGGAAAAAACTACACTGCAGATCTAAGCATTTTTTTTTCTGCATTGACCGCAGCATCTACATGCTCTGGGGTGTTCCTCGAAATGTTCAAACGTTGAAGTTCTTAGAAATGTTGAAAGGAGTGTTTTCTAAGTTGTGTGTTGGAGTATGAAAGATAGCATCAGAGAACCCATGGTGAATCTTACATCTTAGGGAATAGAACATACTGTATGTTTACATATCTTCCACCTCTCACTCAGTGACTCATTCCCACCTTGCAAGGAAAAAAAGCTCTCACTGATTGTTATGTGTATTCAAGTTATTGCTTTCCTTTTGTCTTTGTGTTTTAAGGAGCCTTTGGAGAAGCCTAATTTTAACATTTGCAGGAGGCATCAAAGAGGGCAGTTGTGCTTTCCTAAAGAGACATTTATTAAATAGTAGCAGGGTTTTCTGGCTAGCGTTATGCTTCTTTAATTATCAATATAAACATGAAAATTTTCAATTCAGTTTTATTTATATAGCGCCAAATCACAACAACAGTCGCCTCAAGGCGCTTTATATTTTAGGGTAAAGACCCTACAAAAAAAAAGAAGATATTTGAGTTATTTTCTCCCTTTGTATCTGTACTTGTTTATGCATGACAGGGGAGCTGCTGGATGGCCAAAGAGGACTTGTTCCTTCCAACTTTGTGGAGTTTGTCCAGGACAAGGAAAAACCAGCCATTCAGGCTGGAGAGGGAGGGGAAGACCTGGGCCCACTTGAGCATACATCCTTAGCTTTGATGGCTGTGGATGTGGGTGCCTCCCAGGATGGCCTCCTGAGCTCAGCAAATGCCTTGGTTCCCTGTAGCAATGGGACAGGTGGGCCCTTGGATCCTGAGGACCTGGCTGAAGATGTTGTGCCTTACCCCAGAAAGATCACCTTGATCAAGCAGCTGGCACGGAGCGTCATCGTGGCCTGGGAGCCTCCACTAGTGCCTTTGGGCTGGGGGAACATCTCTAGCTACAATGTGTTAGTAGACGGGGAGCTTCGTGCCAGTATGCCATACGGTGGTCGGACCAAGTGCTTGCTGGAGAAGCTGGACTTGGATGGCTGCGTCCATCGTGTGTCAGTGCAGAGCGTCACTGACAGGGGGTTATCAGATGAGCTGCGCTGCACCTTGCTGGTGGGAGCCAATGTGGTGGTGGCACCGTGCGGTCTACGTGTGGATGACATTCAGCGTGACACTGCCGAGCTCTCTTGGTTGCCTAGCAACAGTAACTATGCTCACACTGTGTTCTTAGATGGGGTAGAGCATGCAGTGGTAAAACCGAGAAGGTATAGACTACGCTTTCACAACCTGAAGCCCCTGACAGTTTACAAAGTGACGGTGGTGGCACAGCCCCACCAGGTGCCCTGGCAGCTGCCGCTGGAGCAGAGAGAGAGGAAGGAAGCTGGCGTGGAGTTCTGCACTCAGGCAGCAGGTCAGAAAGGTTAATTATTATCCACAGAGATGCAGTATCAATAATGCACAGCTTAACAGCTGCTGATTACTTTTACATGTTTCTAACAATGTAGTGTGTAGAACGGAGCAGATAGCATTTACATAATACTACACATCTGTTCATTTAAATTAATTGTATTGTCATTTCTCATATGCAACATCATGTAATATGAATTCTAATGTTAATGTACTGTGCTCTATAATAGTACAGCACCACATTTCCTTACCATGCCATTGTTGTGTATTGTATTTTGTCTAGGTCCAACACCATTTTGCAGAACAGGTCAGAACGAAGCTTCAGTGCTGGGCTGGGTTTCCCATATGTTTCAGCACTAAATCTTTTTCTGTTGGAAGCCAATAGGCAGAGATGCCATTAGTGCTTGGACACATTTTGCAGAGAGGGTTGTTATCATGAAACTGAGAATGATTGTGTCATATTGTTCAGTATAAGCAGTTTATTAAGAAGTGTGGGCAAAATGGCATCTTGTTATGGTTTTGAGATTGAAAACCATTTATAAACAAGTCTGTCATTCACATGTCCTTTCAAATGCACAACAATTTGTTGTTTGAAACCAAATCTGAATGCAATTTTGCCCAAGTTTGCTGCACAGAGCACATCACTAATTAGAGAATAGCCAAGCATCATAAGATATGTTCAATAATAACTATGATGAGTCATTTCCTCACCCTATAGCCTAGCCTGGAATAACCAGTTCTATATAAAGCAGTGCCCCTCCACTGCTCACTGAAATTGCCATTTTGTATTAGTGTGCATTTGCTTCTGTTCGAATGCAGTTGTGCATGTTTTACCCAGTGTTCAAGGAGATCAGAAAACAAATATTGAGCTGTAATCAGTCTCTCTGCATGTGGAGACAACAGTGTATATCTTGGGACGACCCTGGAGCCCACATTGTTTTATATTCCTTTAATATTTCTACCTGTTATAAAGGCTACAGTAGAATACTAGATATGAGGAATACAGACCTAAAATATAGTTTTGAAAATATTGAGCAAAACTACTACTACCCTAGCTGGATTTCATTTCACATGTCAGTTTGACTAAAGAGTATCTTAGGTTAGGAAATGTTAGTGTTGTGCAAAAAGAACTCACCATACACTTAAATGACATTGTCTTGTGAATGTTCCCCACCAGCAATGTCACGCTATCAAGTATCCGCATGAACTGTGTATCTCTACAAAATATAAATAAGCTGTTATGTAATTTCATAAATTTAGATATGCAAGGCACATTATAAATGAACCAAGTCCCCCACCCTCCCAGCCCCTACCTCCTCACTTCCTCTTTTGTGTCTGGGCATTTCTGTGCATGGTGGCGCGTGTACCTATTTGTGCATCTGATGAATGCTTCACATCATCCCCCCTCTTGTTTGTATCCCACTTGTATTAAATCGGTAAATTGTGAGAATTATTTTTCTTACGCTGCATTGGTTACCTCGCAGGGCCTCCGCTGCCTCCCCAGGATGTTCAGGTGCTCTGTGGGCAGGCTCCAGGGGTCCTGCAGGTCTCCTGGAAGCCCCCCATCCTCTCTCCCACAGGCACATCCAATGGGGCAAATGTCATTGGTTACGCAGTCTGCACTAAAGGACAGAGGGTGAGTTAGCGTGTCTTTGTTTCAGCTGCCAGGACTATATCTTTATATTATCTCATTCTTTTAAAAGGAAGCAAAAAATAAAGGCATCGCTCATGATGTATTGGTAAGAGGAACTAGTTTGTGGAGGAATCATAAGCATATGGGATATATATTACAAAGGTCTACATGCTGTGCAGGGATACAGTATTTACAATATTGTGTGAAATGTTTAATCATGCTTAATCCAGTAGAAACATGAGAATATACACCACAGATGGGACTTAACAGCCTCTGTCTTTGAGTATGGCATTATGTCATCAATGCCAATAGTTCACACAGCAGTGCCACCTACTTGTGATTAACATTCGGTGCAAGACTCTCAGCCTGGTTGCTGTGAATGTCTTATAAAGGTCTCTCACTCCCTCTGTTGACTGCTAAAGTAAATCAACACACTATACCCGAAAGGGTAACTCAACATTCAACCACGCTGGGTAGAAACCTGCTTCTTAGCTGCCCCTCTGGGCAGAAATCTTAGGAGCATTTTTTTCCCTCTAGTATAATGAATCAAATTACAGCAGGTATTTTGGCATTTTAGCTAGAAAACACATTCAGCAAAATCACTTATCGTTGTGTGTGTGACCCAAAATTGCAGTGTGTTTTAAATCCATACAGAGCAAAGCAGCCCCACAGGTAAAATTGTGTTGTTCAGAAACAAGAGGTAATCATATTCCTATATTAGTGTTGGAGTTTTAACATCAGTGTGGGTAAACATTGTCCTGAGAATGATACTGTAAACAGTGGAGACTATAGGAAAGAGCATGGGATCATTCAGATTTTAATAGCTTGATTCTTCCGTGTTTTTGTTTTTTTTTTACTTCTGATGTATCAACTGTGATACTTATAATGTTTCAGCTGTTGTTAAATGAAACTGCAGCCTCTGTTTATATTAACATTTTTTTTCCCCTTTTTAAATTCAGATAGCTGAGGTGTTGTACCCTATGGCAGACTATGTTACGGTTGATCTGACAAGGATTCAATGCCTCGAGGCCCGGGAAGTCATCGTTAGGACACTGTCAGTCCAGGGAGAATCCCAGGACTCCCAAGTCGCTGTCATTCCAAACAACCTGCTTGTGCCTCTACCTCCGCTTCCTCTGCCACCGCCAATGCACCCTCATGCAGGCCCCCCTCCACACCCCCCCCCCCCCCCCCCCCCCCCCCCCCCCCCCTCCCCCCCCCCCCCCTTTCCTTTCCTTTTGTT
>VUQI01019206.1:0-16074 GCA_015106735.1 Paratilapia polleni | reverse complement strand
CCTGTAGTGATGTGCTGCTACCTCCATTGCCTGTGTATTGTTTAATTGATGCTGATACTCACTGGTGTTCAAAGACAGTGGATCACCATGAAATTTCTCATTTGTAACCCATGTGTTAATTATATAATTATGAATTATTAAAAGTAAAAGCAAAGCTAACTACTATTTGGCAGGTGCAGCACACTGTCAAGACATTTATAAGATACATCTCTACAGATGATTAACTTGTGTCCAAACACAAATTATGACTTCCTCAAGTTCACAAACGTTTCTTTCTGGCACCTGCAGATGCCACAAGATGCCAATATTTCTTAATGCGCTTAAGGTTTGGCTGATGCACTTTCTCTTGCAACCAGTGAGGGACATTGCTGAAGCCTCATAAAAACTGGAAATCAAAATGTTAAGATGTGCATCTTTCTCTGGTTTTGTTACATCTACCTGATGTCTGTGGAGAGAAAGATTAACTTGTTTAACTTAAGAACACCTTTTGATTGCTTAGACTTATGCTCATGACCTGTACTTACATTATGTAAGAACTATACCGTTATTATAAGGGGATCTGGCACACAAATGATTTTTTAATTTATTCCCATGATGTTCACTTATATAAAAAACGAGGGTGAAGTGATTTCACTCAATACAGTCAATATTTTAATGTTCTTCTGGTTTGTTGACTCTCTGAATGTTTTATATATTTAATCAAGTCTTCAAAAACAAATTTATTTGCACAATGCCACTGAAAGATTGGCACCATTAACATATGATCAGATCAGCAGACATTTAATATCCTGCAGATTGTTGCACCAAATGTCTAATTAGTCCATTTCTTATTTAATGAATTCTTAGTGTTAATGCTACATAGATAACAGATCAGGCTGCATGGAGTGAGAAAAATGTAACAGAATCTGAATTCAGTTTTTTTGTGTGATGGGTGAAACTGAATGCCAGACTTTACTTATTTTCATTTCTTCTTTTTAGTAGTTTGAAAATGTTTTTTTTTTTTTAGTATTCAAATTATATCTTTTGATGGTTTGGATGTCATGTTCGATTGGAAAAACTGTAGCTCAGCAAGCTGATCAGATTCAAAAGGAAAGTCTTGAAATGAAGCAAAAAAGGAAGAATCTTGTGTTGCCCTGTGTTTACAAAGACATATTTACTTGATTTTTCATGGAGGAGACTATTTATTTCTGGGTTTTGCCATTTAAACATTTCATATTTCTACATTTTTTACACTGAAATTGTAATGCTCTCTCCCTGACATCTATCTCACAGCATATAACTGAGATGGACTGAGTTCAAATGGCAACCCACTGTTGTACCTTTTCGAGGTGACAGACGTGTATTAATTTGACAAGATTACTGGAATAAAGTGTTAAATATGAACTTGGATTACTAAAAGAAACAACCTGCATAGTCTACAAACATTTTGTGTGCTGCAGAGAAGATTACAAGAGCTCAAGAACTTAATTACTGCCTGGCAGAAACGTATGTGTCATGGCTTTAAAAAAACCTGAAAGCTTCTGTTGTTATGTTTAGTTATAAATGTTCATTATGTCGTATTCATCTCCAGTTGTTCCTTATGTAAAGCTGCACTTGACAGATGAGTCAGATGTGGGTTTGTCATGTGACACAGGGTTCCTTTATTCTTTACTCATGAATATTGCTGATGACATGCAAAGACAGGAGAGGTTAGCCAAAGTGGAATTTAGACTGGGTTTACATTTTATTATTTTCCAATGCTGTTTATGCATAGTTTCTCTTTCAATCTTTCACAAAGTTGAAATCATATGGTGTTCCAATACCAAATCATTCACTTGTGAATGGGTGTAGTGTCTCTAAACGCTGTAGCTCTTTTGTACTTCGATTCATTTGTAGATAATTTATAAATGTTTCTACTTGATTTTACGACAGCCTTTTTTTTTTTAGTGCACTGAGATTTCCTCTCATTGTAAAAGACTGCGAGCATTCTCCATAGTGTCCTTTGAAATCACATGTATAAGTCCACCGTATGTGCTTGCTTTGTGAATCAAGATAAAAAAAAAGAAAGAAGAAAAAACAAAGAAAAAAAGAAGAAAAAGAAATCACTGGACAGTATTTATGGTGATTAATTATGTGTGGGTGTGCATGTGAAAAATACAACTTTTATAACCAAATTAAATTTGATATTTTTTAGAAACTTGTGTGATGTGTTTTTAATGAACAGCGCAGGTCAGATCTAGAGTTGTTATTTTTTAATATAGCAAACAATATTGCTCTTATGTGACAGAGCAGCAATGACTACAGTAAATGTAGCAAATGTTACTTCAGTGGTCATTTATGTCACAGAGGAAGTTAATGAAAGAGTGCTCTTAGTTTAGCAGTTTTTCTTTTAAGTGTTTTAGTTAAAAAGCTTTACCATGAGGAGTGCAACAGCATTGCATTACATAGTAACATTTAAAACTATGTGTGGTTGTAGAAGGGAGATGTCTGACTACATTTCTAATTATATTTTCACGTCCTGTACTAATGGATCTGATTGGTGGATATACCAAATTGATAATGGTTTTACTTTCACTATCATTATGTCACACAAATCAGTGGGACTCAAAAACTTAAAAAATACATTGAAATGAATGTAGATGGCCTGGCCTATGGAGGTTTACCTTTATGAAGGCAAACCTTCATCTTCATCACACATCATCACCAAGGTGTACAAATATAAACCAACCAGTGTTGCTGCTGATTATGACCCCACAGAGCAAAGCTACTCACTGAATCCAAAGATGTGTCTAAAGGCAAATATAATGCTTTAGCACTCTCTTTGAGATTGCTTTGCTCTGTCCAAAAGTGGATCAGGCTTGGAGACGTTGGCAAAGTATACACCGTGTGTTGCTAACTGTTTGGTAGATTGCTTAAAAGAACATGAACTGCTGGTTAGATTTAATAGTGACCCGGGATGTAATCAGCAGCAACAAGTATTTGTTTGGATAGAAAATCCCCAAATCAGCTTTGGAAAATTCTCTGTGATGCTTCATCCTTATTAATGGACGACAACAACAACAACAGGACAATAGTGACAGTGAGTTCAATAGATGAGGTGACAGTATGTTAACTCGTGCATACATGCCTGCATAGTTTTTGTAAAAAAAAATGCTTTGTTTAAATTATAAAATATTTCTGTTAATAGTTGTACTGTACAGTGGTGCTGCCATTTACTTTGAAATATCAAAGAATCAAAAATTTCCTTTCAATTTACATTAGTGACCAAAAGCTGGGAGAATGTGACAATGCTGAAGTCACACGGACCCACTTGGCAGTTCCAAGAAACCCTCTGAATGACCACATAAATCATTCAAGTCTGCCCTCTGAAACAGGGACAAATCCAGTTTGGTTATCTGGGGAAAGATCGGGGTTTTGGTTAAAATAATAGGTGGTCATAACTAGCTAACCAGTTGCCACTAGAGGGGGCACTAAATCACAAGTTCTGGTTACAATGAGTTGCTCGCAGAAGTTTTATTTTACCTTATTTTTATTTGTATTTATTGAATGAGAATCACAGTGGTTGATCAAAAACGATAGAACTGGCTGTCAAAATTAGATTTTTTTTTTTTTTAACTTAACAAAGTCTAATACTGACACAGCTGCGTTATAGAGTCTGCAAGAGCTACTGTTAAGAGAGAGCTGAAGTAGCTGCAACAGATGGACTGGGTTATCACTGACTCCGTTGGCTATCATCTGCACTGGTTTTGGACTGAAAGAAAAAGGTCAGTCTCAATGAGCTAAAGCAAATGAGTCAAAGTCTGTTCAGAATCACATTCGACACTTTGAATTTCAGTGTTGTCAAAGTTTCAGGATCAGCAAAGATGCTTAATTTGCTTTAATTTTAAAACACTTCAACAAGAAACAACACATCTGTCAAACTACTACTCTAGATTTAACATTTAGGGTCCTTAAACCACCGATTATGATTAGATTATTGTTTAATTTCGCTTTTAAATTGAAAATGGCAAATGTTAACCTTTTATTTCCTCCATTCTGTTTCTCATATTTATACAGTTGCAACATGCTGCTGTCATGCTTTTACACAACAATCCTCAGGGGGGCAGCAGTGATTTTTAGTTGGATACTAGCAGTATCTGTAGACTGTAGTTAAATAATGAGTTATATCATATATGCACTAACAAACCAATAGGTCTCAGGAATGTTTAATTGGGTGTCACAGAGAAGCATTATATCACAAAAATTCCAAATGGATGAACTTGAGGAAAAGTCCTTCAGCCCCTTTCCTCCTTGCCTTTAGTACCCCCTTGCACATGCATACATATTTTATCATTTGCTTAAACTGAATGTTGACTCAAACAAGAAAGAAATTAAAGACTGAGGAGCATGGTTAGAAAAGACTGCAGTCTTTCACTAGAGTTTTGCTGAAATACCCATTCTGCTCTCAGGGAGGCAAGAAAAAGAGGGGACTGAATTTGTATATCAGTGAATCTTTGTTTTCTTGCTTCTAATATATTTGCCTTTTCCTGTTCTTCCTCTTCCCTGCCTCTTTCACGCCACCCCCTTCCTTTTTTTCCCCTCCCCATCCACCACCACCTCCTCTCCTCTTTTTCTCTGCAGCTTGCTTTTGCCCTTATTTTGCCTTGCTATCCAACTGATCTATATTGAGCTGTATGTCTCCGGAGTCCCCTGGGCCAATGGATGTTTAAAATTCTTGCCAGTTGTAACCTCTCTATCACTCGCTTTCGTCCTGCCTACCTCACCACCACAGGAGGGGGCATAAGGAGACATTCATCTTCTGTTGCCCTTTCTGAATATTTTACAAAACCTCTGACTGCCAGTTAAACACTCCACGTCCATTTGACCCTCCTGCCCCAAAATCACAGCACGGATCTTCCGGGTGAAATATTTTAATGTGACTTTGATGTACTCAGAACTTTTGTCATGCGGTGAGTCAGAGATTTCTTTTGAAGTCTCTTGGCTTGAATATATTTTAAAGCTGTGCTGTTAACAGCAACTTTTATTATATATGTTACATGTCCTTCTGTGGATTCTCACAGGGCTGATCTACCAACCTAGGTAACATAGGGAAAAAAAACTAGCCAACAACACGGATGAGCCATGGGGTTTCCTTCCTTTTTCCTTCCTTCCTTACCCTTCCTTTTTCCCATTTTGTGTGCACGTGGACTTCCTGCCCAAATGTGAATGTAATGCACTTAAAACCCATTCCACATTTTCCACGTCTGGGATACAATTTTAAGTTTATATTGAAACTTTCAGATACCTCACCTAAGAAAATATCACTTTAATATTTATAATTTATAAATTTATAATTGAGATATGATAAACGTGCACATACTGTATGGTCAGTAACAAAACTTTGACCTATTCTTCTTTCACACCAGAATTTAGAGGAACTAAAGGACAAAAAAAAAGTTTTAAGTTCCTCTGCAAGACAGAATAATTCAAGTTTAGATAAAAACTGCCTCAAGGCCCCATTAGTGAAGCATATGTAATTACCAAACAAATTCACATTAATCAAATGATCAGAAGCTAATTGCTACACAGTGAACCTGCAGCTCTTAGGCCCCCAGAGGCACCCGCTCACTTTGCCTGCAGTAACCCAGCCTTGCATGCGAAAAAAAAAAAGAAGGAATAATTTCTTCTCTGGCTTAAAATGTCAGAGATATACACTACCTGTACAAGTATTAATGGATTTCATATACCAGCATTTGCAATAAAATATGGGCAGATGGTATGTTACTTTCTGGCGCTGTATGCCGTACGTTTTATATAATAGCTCTCTTTTCACTTTAGGTGAGAAACTCGAGAAACTTCTAACACAAAAGCTTGATCACACTGAATAGTTCAGCTGTGCACCCATCCGTCCCCTCCAACATTAATGTGGTTCCCAGCAGGTGGCTGGAGGTAAGCCTCTAACCTGTCCAACAAAACACTCTGTGGGAAGGCTGCTGGTGGGAGGATATATCACCCGGCCAGTAGCTCACTGGAGGCATCCCACAGGGGTTGAAAACTGATGTTCATGGCAGCCACACTCCAAGAAGAGCATTCATTCGTCATAAGAGGATGGCTGTTGGCTGACGTCACTGAAAGGAAGAGACCAGGACACAGGCCTCGCCTTGGTGGTTTATCTTTGGCTAAGACTGCTTGAAATGGGAGACATCCACAGTGCATGACTAGGCTGAAGAGCTCTCAGTGCTCCAGCGCAATGACTGTTGAAAAGATTGGCTTTTCTCTAGCCAGCTATAGTACTGAATGTTATTACACAGGTGTAACGACAGCTTTATGCTCAGAGACTACACTCGAGCACTCCCCCGAGATTTGAGCAGAGAATACAGAAGCAGTTTGCAATGATTTCCACTCAGAGGGATTCCTTATGGCTGCAATTGACTTGGTTGTTCTTGAGCCACTTTTTCTGTTCATTTATTTTATTCCTGTGACCCCCACCATATGGATGCATCTTCAACAGGAAAAAAATGAGCCGAGTTGAATTGAGCCTTGTTTGACAGGTTGCTGAAACCTAATTTTATCACTATTTGGCTCATGACGAATAGTGATAAAGCAATATTAGGGGATTAACAATACGGAACACTGCTGCTGTTCACAAACTTTCACTGACCTGGAGATCATGTAAAGGTTAACACATCTTCCAATCATATGATGAGCTCAGTGAACACCGAAAAAGTTCAAAAGGCTATATGGGACACTTATTTGTTATTTTACTGTATATTTGCTGTTTTGGAAATTAGAATGTGGAAATCAAACCTTTTGGTTGGCTGTTGCCTTTCTTTGTGGAGTTTGAATGTTCTCCATCTGCCTGTGTGCGTTCTATCCAGGTACTCTGGTTTCCTCCCACAGTCCAAAGACATGCTAGTTAGGTTACCTGGTGATTCTAAATTGTCTGTAGGTGTGAGTGTGAGAGCATTGATCAGTTTGGCATTTGAGGTAATGCCCTTGTGCAGTTTGCCTCAGTTTCTGTAAAGATTGGGAGCTTTTCTTCATGTAATTGTGGTGTACCTCAAGGTTCCCTTTAGCGCCTGATTTCAGAACCATGTACTCCCTTTGGCTCAATTTTCCACAAGCATAATATCTCATTCTACCTCTATGCTGATGACACATAAATATATCTGCCGCTGAATCTGCATGACTCCACTTGTATTACTCCCATCTTCAACTGCCTCCAGGAGGTGAAATGCCAGATGGAAATAAACTATCTTTAGCTTAATGACAATAACAAAAATTAGTCTTTTTACTCCCTCGAATGGCACGATGAATATAACCAGGCGCTTAGGGCTACTGACAACCCTTATGACCATGCCAGGAATCTTGATGCATTTTCTAATTCCATGTTAAAATTTGGCAAATATATCAACAGAGTGGTTGTTTTTTTTTTAAGCTAAGTAGCTATGCCAAAGTGAAGTCCATTCTCTCTCTTTCTCTCTCTCAATGCCATGAATACTATTACCACCACACTAATCTCATCATAACTGGATTACTGCATTTCACTATGCCTGGGTATTGCCCTGTCCACATTGTCTTGTATGGAGCTGGTGCAGAATGCAGTTGCATGTCTCCTAAGTGGTACCAGAAAAAAAAAATAATAATAAAAAAAAAATGTACCAGCAGTCTGCTCAAATCAACTGCTTTTAAACTGTTTCAGGTTAGTGTGTAACAAGGATAGTGATTTTGCACTGCCAGCTGCAAAGATCAAGAGCTCTGGAACAGTATTTGTCTCACAATCAAATGATTTGCCTCTATGCAGCTCTTTGGTCAACTCTGGCTGTTTTAAAAATGTATTTGATAGAGAGAGGAACCTAGGATCTTTGTCAACAAGTGGGGAGGAAGAAAAACTTTGTGCAGCATTAACTTTTATTCCCAGCATCTCTTCTTATAAGTGTAGCATTAAAATGTTATTAAACTTTTGAAAATTCAAGTATACTAGTTAGATACATCAGCCTTTATCAAAATTCAGTCAGTGGTGGTATGAGTAAAGCAGATGTGGCAAAGCAGACACTGAAGCTGATATCAGATAGAACACACATAACAAAGTGTAATTACTTCTGAATGTATAATTTATTTTTTTGCATCCTTGAGACATCAAACAAAATCTGAATATGTTTTCAAACCAATGACATTTTCAATTTGCAGTAGATAGGCCCAACATGCTTAAATGCTCATGTTCAGCAGGCATGTTTACAACAATCGCAATGCAGACACTCACCAGTTAGCACAAAGACAAAGTGCATGTAATAATTTGGTGAATGTCAGAAAATTACCAGCAAGTGTAGATAAAAAGACTGAATGTGCTATATCCTGAATGCCTGAGTAGTCTTTGGCTTTTGCTAATTTCTTCTGCTATTTATCTGTTTCAGCAGCTCAATGAGGCACAGCCTTCTATTTAAAAAGAAATGTAATAAATTATTAAATGGATTAGTGTCCTGACTGTTGCTCCACATCAAATGACCTCCAAAAACCTTTGAGCCACCTGGTAGCAGCTCTATATCCAGTACAGCAGTCACAGATGGTAACTCCAACCACATCTCTGTCATCTCTAATAGCACTAGCAGCAGGTTGCATGTCTGGAACAACAACTGAGATCTGGAGATTTTACTTGACGAAATTATCTGCAGTGTCTGCCACTGTCATGGTTTACAATCCCATCCAGCCAAAAAAAATAAATAAATAAAAAGCCAGAAAAAAAAAAACACTCAAATAAACACTCATTGGCTTTAAAATGCATTGCACAAAGCACAAGGGCTCTGCTGTAATATGTACAGTAAAATCAAGTTCATCTACTCATAATAACACAGACTGCTAGTTTTTCAAAGTTTTAATGGCATTTAGAGATCCCCAAATGTCTCTCTGAGGCACATATTTAATAATATGTATTTAATCAGCTTCTGCTGTAAAGTGGGAAACTATTTATTCACCAGTGATACCTGCATGCTTTATGCTTTCACCCTGGCACAGGTGCCACTTTGTAATAAAACACGCACTGGGGCACTGAGTGCAGTGGGTTTATCTGACATACTGTGCCAGTAATTGCTTCAGAGAGCAGGTATTTAAGGCAGTGTTGGAGAGCGAACTACTGAAGAAAAGTCTGACCAAGCTCATTAAACCCTGGTATTCTTTACCATAAATCTGAATCAGCACTGATGTCTCTGAGCAGAAGCACAGCGGGTGGATACCATAGTTCCTAAATGCATCACCCCCTGGCTTGCTCTGGGACACAAAACTGCTCATATAACTGCAGGCTGCAGGGCACACTGTGACAGGAAGAAGACACCATGCTATTTCAGTTTAGACTTTGAACTGCTCAGTGCATCTCATTATAAAGAGTGTATGGAATTTTAGGTCAAGGCAGATGAAGTGATACACTAAAAAACGAGAGAGAGAGAATTACAAAATTACCTCTGTGATTTTGAGTGTTGAGAAATTAAATGTGGCCCGAGGGCATGCAGTAGCACAGAAAAATACATTTAAGCTTTACTTTATTTTAGTCTAAACTCACTAACCTCAAACATGTTTAAAAAAAAAAAAAACCTCTAGCATGTACTGACATATAGAGATCTCAAACTGCAAAAAACGAAGGGTAATATGTTAGTTTAACTCTTGGGCCTACAGAACTAAAGCAGAGTTCATCCGAGTGATTGCTGATGCTTTGTACCATGTCACCAAATGTATTTGTGCTGTGACATCACAAAGCGCTTGTGACTGTATCCATCTGCTCCTTCCTACGCACCAAGTACTGTGTAACGCTGTCTGTGAGTGTGAATATACAGCTGGCAGCTGGCAAGAGACGCACTAAACTTTGTTCCCCCCCCCCTAAAAACTCAGTCAAGTACTGCCACCATTAAAGGCCGTTGGAAAGTAATGTGAACATCTGCGAATTTTTTAGATCTTTAGCCAAATAGGTCTATAACTATAACTTAATATAGTTAAAGTAAGAAGAATTTCTTCCTTTTTATAGGGAACTTACTTTTTTTTCTTATTCACAAGTGAGTTGCAATAAGAATTTATGATTATGATGTATTCATGCCAAGAATTTCGCTATTCAGCCTTAATTCGTTAAATCAAAACGAATATGCGCACGTAGAAACCACTGATCCTCGACCTTGTGTGCATTTAATTTGCTTGCGGCCCTTCCGATTATGCCCACGTGGGTCTGGTTAATCTGCCCCGCGGCACATGTTTACTGATTTCTATCATGGGAAGAGCCGTGTCTGATGCTGTCCTACAGTGTCAGCCAGAGCACTGATGTCGGAGGAAAAAAAAACTGTCATCATTTAGAGGACAGGGACAGCACATTTAATACTACTCCAGGTGCAAGAAGACGAAGATTTATGTGGATAAGGAAGTAAACCAGTATTTTTTTCCCCACTTGATCCTCTACATTCAGAGGAAGTAAGACACCAGGCAATGTGATGTTTTGTTTCCAGCGCTTTTTTTTATTTTCAACCGTGTGTTCACCAAAGCTTACCTCCGTGCGTACTGGAGCTCAGAGCAGAGTGGATGACTAAAACTTCACTAAAATGATGCTCAACTTTCCCCACCGTTTTTTGTTTCCGGTAGTGGCAGTGGCAGTTCTAACAGCTGTGAAAGGTGAGATTTATGACTGCTTTTGATTGAAGATAATCAGTTTCTGCTTTTATTCATGCATTGGTTTGAAGTGTTTATTTTCTGTTGGGAGAGATGCAAATAACGCTTAAATGAAGAGTTCTAAACATGAAGACAACTGGGTTGGAAGTAGCTCAGAGGCTTCAGCTGTGTTTACAAGACAACAGCAATGCTGATGAAATGTCTGTACACTTTATGCCCCTGTATATACTTTGACGGTATAAGTACATACAGATTCCATATACTAAATTTGCTTTATTGCCCCTCTTTGAATGATTCTGCCATGGTTTATTATGCACATCCACTATACTGCTGTTTCCTAAGGCTTTTATTAGCACAAACTTTAAGGAGGCCCACTAAAATGCTGTAAAGAAACATTAGGAAATTCTTATAATATGTAGTAAAAATCCACTTTTCATGACTTGTTTATTTGACTGGTTCATACAGATATAGGGTTGTGGTTTCATATTTTTGTAGTTTTGTGGTTACTACCCATGGCCTAAGCCCATTCTGTTATCCCTCTGTCTAAATGAAAGTGACAGCATGCTCTCCAGTGTGCATCAGGAAGCCTCATCTGTGGGATTAAAGAGGCCTGAAGCTGAGGTTGCACAGCTGTTTCTCTGGTTGTTTAAAGATAACCTGCATTGGGAGCCACAGAAAGCAGTCTGTCCCTCTGTGATACCGATAGTATGTGAAAGACTACTTTCTGAGATTGCCTGGGTTTATATCTACACATGCTATCAGTGGGTGCATTTTTCATCATACACATGTGTGACTGCAGCATTTCTGCAAGTGCAGGACTCAGCTGTGTTCTCACTGCGTGTCTAAGTGATAGGGTTCAGCCTTTGATATCTTCCCTGCTTGATAACCATGAATATGCATGACAGTCTTATCTTTTAGTCCAGTCACTGTCTGCTGTCTAATGTGTCTGTGAGCCTCTCTGAGTCTGAACTACCATTTATAACTGTTGTTCACGAATGCCAGATGGTTAATTTCTCTTGCAGTGTCTCTTGTTAATATACTTAAAGTGATCCAGCCAGGTCTCACCAGTTTACTATCTGATCAATACATTATACATTCACTGATAAGCAGTAGTATTCATTAGCAGTGAGATAATTAAGAGGCTACAGCTAAGAAATACTGTGGATTATTGTTATCTTTATATTTTATTTGTTCCATTAATACTTTAAGTTTCATAGGACATATATAAATAAGCAGTATTTGCAATTTTGAGACACTACGGGCAAGCCTCTTCAAAGTCAACAAGTATCCTATTTTTAGATTAAAAAAAAGAATAAGATTCAGACTTTTCTCTCATGCTGGTTTGAGGAGAATAATGATGGTAAAATAAAGTAGATGGCACTTAAACTAGAGAGTAAATGCATCTGCTGGTGGAATAATCTGTTACCAAAGCCAAAATTTATGAAACTTTTATTGTTAGATGTATTTTTTTTAATCCCATTGTATAAAATCTTACGGTTTGAGTACTAATTAAGAAAACCCAGAACTGGATCATCACCAAAATCTAATTAGCTGAAATTCATGCACCAAATGCAACAGAAATCAATTCATAGATCTTCAAATGTCTGTTCACAGACAAACATGATTACCAGTATTGATTATACAGTCTGCCACTATAATATAAGTATAATTCAATGTCAGCTAATTTAAACAATAGCAAATAAGCATTGGTGTACTTTTGTTTTGTCTTCAATCTGCAGAGAAGGAGAAATAATGTATACCTGCAACATCTATGTTGGACTATACAGTGCTTAACAAATTTATTAGACCACCACCTAATGTAAGGTCTATGCCACAACTGACCTAAATTACCAAAATCATTCTTATGTTTCTATAATGGTTAAGTATGTGCAAACTCTTTAATCAAAATGATATTTTTAATGCTAAAATTTAATTATTGTTGTTATCCATGAATTTTCAAATTGACTTGTACAAAAAAGATGAAAAAAATAGTAAAGCACATTATTATTTTTTTGATTAAGATGCCAAATTACAGTTATTTACTTGCATTCCTGAACAGAAAAATTAGTTTTAGTGGTTGAATGTTATGCTTGATTAATTTCTGACTTCTCAGAGAAGTCCAGTGTGCCAGCTCAAATTTGGGTATAAAAGCGTGAGTTCAGTTTGAAATTACTTAATCCGCATTAAAGCACTTCATGATGCTGGATGGGCTTTCTCGTTTTTGTGACAGGTGGTCTAATAAATTTGTTAAGCACTGTATGTGCAATTCCTTACAGATCTCTGGGATCTATAAGATGCTTTTCCTGTGTGTCTTTGTTTTATATCCACATAGACGTCTGATTTTCATTCGCATTCAGGAAGAAATCTAATTTACATTTAGATGTATTCATGAAATATGGTTTGATATCAGAAAGCAATGATATAGCTCTTCTAAGATGTCTGAAAGAAAGGAGTTTTTCCTTTCTAAAAGTTATTTTTGTGAGGTAAGGGAATGTCATATTCAAAATTCATATTAATCTTGGAGCACTTCAGCATGGAGAAGGGCAAATTACCAAGTGTCTTTGGCAGCGGGAAGAGTGATCTGTCATATACAACATTCTATTTGGACAAACAGTCATCCCACAGAAGTTACCAGAGAGGCTTTTTAGCACTCAGATGCCTCATTTGCCATTTCCTTGACTGGATTGCATAGACGTAGTACATGGATAGCAGAGAATAGAGTCTTCTTTTGAAGGACAGGCATGATACTGACCTCGGCTTTGCATAATTTTCTTGTCTTTGAGAGCTTGAATATTATAGTGATGTGTAATAAAGCCAAATGTCGTGGTTAATCTGGCTGAAAATTTAATCAGCAACTCGTAGACTGACTGTAATTGTTACCATCTGGTTGCATGATATGCAATAAGAATTATGCTGTTTGGCATGTTTTTTTTAACCACACAGTGGTTTGCTTTAGGAAATGTGAATGGTATATTCAGAAATGGCAAGGGCGAGCGAAGATTCAGTGAAAGCAGAACTAAAAGGACCTGTGTGTGTGTGAGAGAGAGTGTGTTTTTTTCCTATTTTTAATGCAAAAACTACATACTTAAATTTACCATTTTTGCTATATCAAGTCATCAAGTGCCTTGGGTCTCACTGCCCTTGGTTCCCCAAGACAGCCAACTGCCATCATCAGTGTTTTGATCGTGACTCTGTCCTTTTGGCACCCACCTCAACCTCATGTCATCAACCCCCTGCTTTGTTTCTGCAGCCCTGATCTCTTTTCAACCCTTCGTCCTCCTGTCATTCTCATCATATGCTTGCAGTTGCAGTGGCAAACTGACTTTGTAAATGGTAACTGTGCTTGTCATGATAGTAAATTAGACACCTAAAACAGAACCTTTGAGTTAAAGCATATATATGGAAAATTCATACCTAATTTCTTTAAATTCCTAATTTCCTAAACTCTCATTTCACAGGTGCTGAGATTCAGAAAGTGGCTGAAGACACTGGAACATTCTCCACTCCATCTCCATTTTATCCCACCATCAAGTTTCAGGTCCTCAACGTGGACCACGTGTTTCTGAGACAGGACAGTCCACAGCCATCAAGGAACTCCAGCCTGAAAGCTCAGACTCAGACTTTTCTCATCACTGGACCCGGTGCTGGGCTTCTCCAGCCATCTGTCAATGCTTCATATGGCCCCTTGGTTCTAGATGCCTCTATTCCTCTAGACCTGCTTCTCAGTGGACGCAAGATCCTGCCAGTCATTTTGAGCCGCCAGGTTCGTTCCTCATCCCCGGTTGTTAAGATTCTATTCCACATGCCCACAGAAAGTAATATCACTGCTTGGCAAGAAACAATGGGCTCTACAGGAGATAATGGGAGGAGAAATGATGGGGCTAAGGCCAAGGATGGCACTCACTGTGTTACGGCTTACGCCTTCTGGGAGACCAGAGAAGTTCGTGGGGCTTGCCTGGTGTCTCCAGGTGGATTCTGTGTGGCACAGCTGAAGCCAGAACCCACCTGGTTCAGCTCAGCCAGCAGATCAGGAAGCTCTAGCAGAGAAGCAGAAAGAGCTGACGGGATTAAGGGACTTAAGGGGAACCTCGTAGAAGTCTATTTCCAGAGTCGGAGGGACCAGACTGGACAGTGCGCCCCGCAGGATAGCCTCCAACGAGTAGGAGTGGGAAGGGGAAGAGACACTGGCGGATCAGGGACACCAATGAGGAGGATAGGAAGTGTCACTCTGCTCAAAACTCCATCAGGGAATCCCACTTTTCTTCGACTGAGGCTGGGAGGTGCCGTGGTGATCCAGACTTCTTCGAAGCCCCTCAAGACCAGCGACGTCGCAACTTTCTATGTCTTTCTTGCTAGCACATCTACCTTGGAAAGTTTCACACTCAGGTGAGAGAGCTTCTGTGCCATACTTCATCAGGAGGCTTTTGAAAGAGTAATGATGCTATAGCTATCTGGTGAGCTATTTCTTGGTCTTGGGTACAGACATTGCAGGTTACCACTCACAATGCTATATCCCAATAAAACTGACTGAGATTAGCTGTTGTCCATTTTTCCAATTTTCCAGCTAATCTAGATAACTCTACCTAAAAGTGTTTTCAGTCTTCTCAGCCAGCTCTTGCACGTGTTGCATACTGACCTATTCAACAGTATTAAATTTTACACTGGTCCCTGGTAGTGCGGGTAGACTATTTGAGGACCTTGTGGTCCAAAAGTCCTTGCAAAGTCAACTGGGATTACTCTAGATCAAGTGGCACATCTGTCAGTGTAGTTCTCAAATTCTCGAGAAGTCAATTCATGCAGCACAGGCAAATTGCAAGTTGAGACAGAAGACGTCTGGGTTGGTGAAGGTAATGGAAAGTACATGACACTGACAAACATGACATTTTTCAGTATACGCTGTATTGATAGATCTTTTATAAAGCTAAAACCAATGTAGAGGCCTTAGAATTATTCAAGGTACACTATATTGCCAGAAGTATTCACTCACCCATCCAAATCATTGAATTCAGGTATTCCAATGACATTTTGGACAATTTCATGATCCCAACTTTGTGGGAACAGTTTAGGGATGGCCCCTTCCTGTTCCAACATGACTGTGCATCAGTGCACAAAGCAAGGTCCATAAAGACATGGATGAGCGAGTTTGGTGTGGAAGAACTTGACTGGCCTGCACAGAGTCCTGACCTTAACCCGACAGAACACCTTTGGGATGAATTAGAGTTGAGACTGCGAGCCAGGCCTTCTCATCCAACATCAGTGTCTGACCTCACAAATGTGCTTCTGGAAGAATGGTCAAAAATTCCCCTAAACACACTCCTAAACCTTGTTGAAAGCCTTCCCAGAAGAGTTGAAGGTGTTATAGCTGCAAAGGGTGGGCCAACATCATATTAAACCCTATGGATTAAGAATGGGATGTCACTCAAGTTCATATGTGTGTGAAGGCAGACGAGCGAATACTTTTGGCAATATAGTGTA
>VUQI01019203.1:0-17084 GCA_015106735.1 Paratilapia polleni | reverse complement strand
ATACCAACAGTCAAACATGGTGGTGGTAGTGTGATGGTCTGGGGCGGCTTTGCTGCTTCAGCACGTGGACGACTTGCTGTAATTGATGGAACCATGAATTCTGCTCTCTACCAGAAAATCCTGAAGGAGAATGTCTGGTCATCAGTTTGTTCCCTGAAGCTCAAGAGCACTTGGGATATGCAGCAGGACAATGACCCAAAACACACCAGCAAGTCCACCTCTGAATGACTCAAAAAAACAAAATGAAGGTTTTGGAGTGGTCTAGTCAAAGTCTGGATATAAATCTGACTGAGGTGCTTTGGCAAGACCTTAAACAGGCTGTTTATGATAGAAAACCCTCCAATGTGGCTGAATTAAAACAATTCTGCAAAGAAGTGTGGGCCAAAATTCCTCCACAGTGATGTGAAAGACTCATTGCCAGTTATCACAAATGCTTGATTGCAGTTCTTGCTGCTAAGGGTGGCACAACCAGTTATTAGGTTTAGGGGGCAATTACTTTTTCACACAGGGCCAGGTAGGTTTGGATATCGTTTTTTTTACTTATCTTTGACTAATATTAAAATTAGTTTGATGATCAGAAACATTTAAGT
The DNA here is from genome assembly GCA_015106735.1 of Paratilapia polleni. Lineage (NCBI taxonomy): Eukaryota > Metazoa > Chordata > Actinopteri > Cichliformes > Cichlidae > Paratilapia > Paratilapia polleni. The sequence continues at coordinate 16,494 of VUQI01019203.1, read as the reverse complement.
GTGACAAACATGCAAAAAAATAAGAAATCAGGAAGGGGACAAACACTTTTTCACACCACTGTACATTCTAATTACACCAATGAAATGTCAAGAAGCAAAAACCAGCAACTCTTAAGAGTTTGGCAAGAGTCAAAATACAGTACACAGACAAATAGTAAACCAGTAATGGAATTAACAACAAATTCAAGAAAGCAGTTTTAACTTTGAATTGCCAGAGCTCATATTTGCATTAGTTTTTGTTTATATTTGAAAATCTGACTTTAGTGGAATGTGGGTATAAATTATTCAAAATGTGAGAAGCTGCTGAAAAAAAATCCACTCTATATCCCCATATGAAAAAGAAATAGAAAAAAAAAGCATATTAAATGTTTCAGTCTGGTATGAATGTCTGTTATTAATATTTAATGTTTTACTTAATTTATATAATTATGTTGCATTAGAAAATATAAAAAGGGGCACTTTTATGAGTAAATCATAAGCCATTTTCATATGTGAATTTGGACAATATTGGGGCAATCAGAGCGTGATATTTTCCACCTTTTTTTTTAAACAGGTTAAATACTGGTTAAATGTGAGATTTTAGCCTATTATTTGCCGTACTGACATGACCGTAAAGCTGACCTCCCTAAAATCAACTGCACAGCCTTTTCTGCCAGCCTACTTTCAGTCTTACTCAGCACCCTTGATGTGTACTAATAGGAAAGCCACTCCTGATAAGATAGCAAGAATAATATGCAAGAACCTGTAGCCAGTTGTCATTGTTTTAGGAGGTTTTCATAATGACAGAACTGAAATCACAATTTGAAGACGCATCATTCATTTGTATGAAACCACACAAAGAAATGTCTAGACCATAACTGCAAGGTAAGACAATTAATTTGAATGCAACAGCATGTATTATGAATAATTGGAAGTGCATTCCTCTAAAACTGACAGTGTTCTGTATCACAATACAAATGCTTAGATTTTTTTTTTCAACTACAAGTTGCAAGCATTTCATGTGAAGGTTTTAATGGACAGTAAATGTGCTGTTCTGCTTTTAGTGGGTAGTTGATGTCACTACTGTGGGGCTAGGAGAAAACCTTATGTGACCACAGGGACCACCAACCACACTGTAACTGAAAGACAACAAGTATAATAATGGGTTAACTATGCAGTCAGAAACATAAGAATTCAGCAGACAAAATAACTCTGCTTGTTCCAGTTAAAAGCTATTCAGTCAGATCTGCTTACCAAGTTGGATTGTCCTCTGGCTGTCAGCTTGACAAGCAGTTCAGCACTGCTGCCCCTGACTGCCTTCCACAGACGAATGCCACTCCATTGTTGGGAAAATAATGTAAATTGTTGAAAAGTGTTCAATAGAAGAACATTTATTTGTCATTGCCACTCAAACAGAATAGTGCAATGTTTTTGCAACCTTGTGTGCTTGTTGCAATTACTTGCTGGGTGGTGCAGAATGCAACATACAGTCTATACTTACAGCTTAATCAGGGTGCAATGTGGAGACACAGAATTATCAGTTACCTAACAATGCTATGAAATGAGCTCTACATCAAATGTAGACTCAACCTAATCTCACAATATATAATGATATGTGAATGTAAAAAAGCTCTGTGTATGAAGTACAATAAGTAAGGCTCTGTACGTGGGGGAGTTCTTGACATCTCAGATAACATAGGTTACTCTTGGGTTTGATCGAAGTACTACCTAAGGCTACCGAGAGAAGAGTTAGAATACTGAAAAATAAAACACACACACACAAGCACACTGAGTCTGAAGCCCACAGAAAGATGCATGCATACACATAAAACATGGTGGGAGTGAACAAATCTCGGCAGGTTGCCCGTGGTAACTTGCTGTTGGTAAATATTAATAAGGGCAATCTCAAGACTCATTGCAACTAGCACAAAGATGTGTAAATGTGTGAGGAGGCGAGGGAAAGATAGAGAGAGATAATGAATATTGAAGAGAGTGTTGAAGAAAGAGAACAGATGCTAAGACACAGAGACAGAAGGGTGAAGGATAACAGAGGAAAAATAAACCATTGGTTTCATGGTAGTTTAGAAATACTTGAGAAAAGAAATGCTTTGGTCTAAGAGACGCACATACTTTTTTAAACTAACTGGCAATTATAGTACGTTAGAAATGCACAAACAAAACTAAACTGCACTTTGTTTATGCGTAAATTAATATCTGATTAGTGATGCATGACCAAACCTATTAGAGAGTTTTATGCAACATAAGTAGAACACCGACTTTCTCTACTAATGGGCTTGAATTTGAAACCTGAATTATACAACTTTTCAAAACCATGTCAACAGTTTGTATTGCTTCGTTTATTGGACTATAAAACTATTAGCTCCGCTGTCGCTGGGAAAACCTAAGAAAATCACCTCCAGTAGCTCTAGGCAGTATAAAAGATGTTCTGTTTTATTGGACAAACAGATGTTTTGTGAAATAATCTTGCCACTGATAATTGTGAGTCCTTGATATGCACTGTACATATTCATAATGCTATGATATTTACCAAATGAAGTGCATGGTGATTAGTGATTTAGAACACTTCTTAATTTTTTATTTTACAATTCTGAATCAGAATAGTTTACCCTAAAGGCATGTGCTCTTCTTCAGCAGCTGGTTTATAGCTATGGGGAAATCCTAATGGACAGTCAGGATCATGCCTACTGTGTGTAACATATACTGTATACTCAAATCTGCTGGTCTTCCACATGTTCTTTTTCAGTGGGGATTTACAGTTGCCTTTAGCTCAACCTTCTGAGAAAGACCAATTTATTATCCCTTTAAGAAAACATCATGCTGACCTTCTGAACCTGTCTTCATGCTGTCATATTTTAATATTTTCATGCAGTGTATACTCTGTACAATATGCCTGCTACCGGTGGAACACAGGTGGAAATGTTAAAAAATCTATGTGCAGTAAATGTAATGTGCACCCATTAATGTTTCTGTTTCTTCATCAACAGGTTTTTCTGACACAAGATAAGCCAGTTAAATCAGCCCTTTGCTTCTGTATGAGATTTCAACTTTGGCCTTTTTTGGGAAAAAAAAAATACAATCATAGCTTCTATATATCCTTTAGCTAAAAATAAGTCTGCTTCTGAGAGCTGCTGGCCAGCCTAATAGAGTAATTAACTCAAATCTCTGGAGTACTGTAATAGCCAAAAGAAATAAAAAAAAAAAAAACAGCTCACACAACACTTTGCACTGAAGCCAGGGAGTTGATGTTTTTGTTGGTGTGCAGTAGTTTGCAGATATCCTTTTTTTAATCCCTCACTTTTTCTTTCAAATATGGTTACAAACACGCAAATCTCTGTCATGCACATATTCCCTGACGCAATGATTTCTCACTTTTCACACCCTTTTCCCCTTTCCTTTGGAGACAGTAATCCCCAGCTGCAGCACTAATAGCATTAGCAGAGCATATCCAATCCCCTTATAGTACTCCGCCAGGGAGCTCAGACCTACCCTGAGACAGACACTCCAGGGGACTACATTACCCATACTGCCTCAGGATTTACTCAACTCATTATCGATTAACATAAACTAAAACAAAGATTAAATAAAGAGAAGAAAGACATTTTATATATAAGATATAATCTATCAGTTCTATCACAAAGGCACATTTACTGTGAGTGCTTATTGGTGGGTGATAAGTTGGGAGTATTCTGACAAAAGACAACCTAAGACAGGGTGAAAAACTATAGAACAAGGTAAACCCAAAGTATTTAACCTTATTTATTAGTCAGTTGTGTGTGACTTTTAAACAGGGAGAGATCTGTAGAGAATATGAAAGAAACTGGAACAGAGAAGATTAGGAGAAGCTGTCTGCATAGGCAGCCGTTTTTAGGTATGCCAACCTTTTCTCATTGCCAGGGCTTTAAATGCTGCTTTTTTGCAGTACTGACAGCAGCAGGATTGGATGTTGATAGCTAATAGTCCTGTTTGAAAGAGTTTTTCACTAACTGTTTAGTTAGAGTTAAACACCAACGTGGCTAGGTTTAGGAAAAGTTTGTAAGTTGGGTTAGAATACCAAAGGTAAAGGCAACCCTGCGTGTTGAAAACTTACGCTGAAAGGTCACAGTGCACTAAAATCAAGCCTCAGTTGTGACAAGTTGGGAGTGAGACTGGACTTATATCCAAAACCAAGTTTTGTTACTTTTAAACCCTGTTACAAATGTAGATTCAGTTAAAACACTTGTAAAGTATCTTAACAACTATTAGTACAAAGTTTTGCACATTTATGGGCAAGATACTGCACCACAACTCTCTTTGTGATTACTGTAGTAGCAGTAGTAGCAGATTGCCGCCATCGCACGTGATTTGCATTGGAAGATGCTGACTTCTCTGCAAAGACGTGGTTACTAACTACTGAGCTGTTGTGAAACAGCGACTGGGAAACGAGGTGACGATCACGTTCAAAGTAAAAGTTGCACCTTTTGAAATATGTTGGCTACAGCAGTGAAGCACAACTCTGATTTTGAAGGCGAATGGTCTCCATTTCCAATTTGCATTGCTCTCTTCACAGTTTCACAACTGCTTAGAGAGTAGCGAGTGTTTGCAGACAAGTCAGCATCTTCCATACAATTGACAGGCAAATGTAGCAATCTGCTAGCAACCAAAGCAATCGCAAGGAGGTTTTCGGTGCAGCACTGTATACCCCTTTGCGACCAATTTCACCTAGCGACAACAAACAACCTCCAGCAACCACTCGCAAACTAGTTAGGGAATATACATTTTTCTGCAGCAACTGGTGGTTACCGGGGGTCACTGGTCTCTAGGCCTTCATCACTGGGGCTTTAGTAATCGTTTTCACACTGACTGCCAGCAACCACTTACAACTGGTTGGGGAAAAAATGTCCGCGTGAGAACCCGTTTGGACATGATAATTTGACAGTGGGACAAGTCTAACATCTCATGGATTTAGCAGGAACCCACATCAAAGTTATGGTTCCCAGAGGATGTATCCAAAGTCCCGTAGAACTACGATAAGGTTGACATATGTGGTTTTGGATGAATGTAGGAAAGTTTTTTTTTTTTTTTTCATGTGCCAAGGTTCGTTGTCATGTTGGTATAACTCTCACTGAATCAAATTTTGATTTGTCCAAACTGTTTATGACCAAATTATGTCAAAACAGGGTTTTTTTTGGGTTTTTTTATTTTCATACTTTGTTTACTCATACCAATTGTTAGTGTGTTGTCTTATTTGTAAGTAATTCACATATTATTAAATATTACACATTATTACATGTACATATTCATTCATGTATGCACGACAGACCACATTTTAAAAAAAATTATGAAAAACATGCCACGCATATTCATGTGTTTTTGAATGAATAAACAATATGAAATAATTTGAATATAAAATTTCAGATTGGAATTAACAGCAGCATCATTCCTGAATTATTCATGGACACACAGTCAACACACATTCATTGTATGTGTATGCAAAAGCAAAGCAGTGTATGAACATTTCTGTGTGCATGTGCTTTTGAAAAAAAATGAAAATGAAAGCAAACAAATAGGAAGGGAAGTTAAAAATGCAATGTATCTACAGGCATCTCCGAATGGTCTATTAGCCTTACAACTGAAACAAACCTTGTTCTCAAACACAGCCTTCTAAGGCAGAGCAGCACCAAGCCAACCGCCAGAGAACTTGTCTTCCTTCATCCCAGCCTCTGTAAGCCAGCCTCCAAGCACTCCACTTCTTGACTGCAGCTCCATCTCTCAGTCATTAACCATTGCTCACAGTGAGTCATTGACTTAAAAACAGGCTGCAGTCTGCCATGGCATCAGCTTATAAGTAATCATTCTACAGTGTAGTGTAAATATTGGTGGGGGGTTTTTTCTTACTTTTTTGGCCTGTGTACAAACAGAGATGAAGAAAATCATGTAGATACGGGGAGGGAAGAAAGAAGCTACAAAGGAGTTAGAGGAAAAGAAGATGAAAAAGAGCGGGTTGTGTGTCAGGCCTAAGAATAAGCTGTAACCTAATGAGTCTAAATGAAAGCTGACTGTCTGAGCTAACTCAATTCTTTGCTCTGCTAGTCACAGTTCTTAGCTTAATGATGTTTGCGGCAGACTACTGATGCAAGAGCCAATGCTGGATTGTCTTTTTTTGGTCATATGTTTTCCTGTGTGCGACGTCCCTCTTTGCCGCTTGCATGTGTAGAATGTTGAACTTGGCTCAGGCAGCACACACGATGACATCACCCACACTGCGGAGCAGACATTCGTTTAAGACATGTTTACAGTGGTTAAACCATCGGCATGCCTCTGTCCCTGTTGGTATAAACACAGAAAGTGGCTGATCGTGTGCACACTTGTGTACCATGTGTACACAGTGTTTACATAGAACAGATAAAGAAATATAGCCAGAGTGGGGGAGGGGGAGGGGGCAAGACTACAATCTGTGGGGATGTGGTTAAATACAGAACAAAGATGAAGCAGCACAGGGGTTGAGGATGTTCCAGGGAGGTCTCTGCAAGGGCATCACAGATTTTGAAGGGTAAGGTGTAGAGTGTACACAGAGGTGAGGAGAAGGCATGGTTCTTGCTCAGGAATGCTGTAAAGCTGTTTGTAGAGTCAGCAGGCCAATGAAAAAGCCTAGGTGCTGGAGCTTTGCCAAAGGAGTGCTGGCAAAAAAAAAGAGAGTAAAAGAAAAAAAAACGTGGGAATGGAAGAAAAGAAAAGTATAGGATCCATAAAGAGAAATATAAGTCATGTTATCCGTCAAAGACAGTTTTTAACTCAGTGAGAATCCTCAGATTAATGGAATCCTGGATACTTTCTTTAGAATTACACCAAAACCCCTTCTCTGCCCTACTGCACCACTTCTAGCCTTTCGATCCTCTTTGTTTCACCGTGCTTATCAGCAGCACATCTGTTTCACACATCACTGTGGTTCCAGAGCAGATTTACTATATCTTTCAGAGCCAGGTGTGTGTGTGTGTGTCCTGGCCCAGTATCACAGAGACAGAGAACAATTAAGTCATGCACACACTGGAGGTGGGCACAATTCATGGTTCTCCACTGACTTTTTATTGCTTGAATTTTCCTTCTTGTCAATTCCATCTGCTAGCAAAAAAAAAAAGTCTAAAAGCTGTGTGGTTAGATGCACTACCCAAATGGTAATCAACCCATAACTAGCATTTCATAAGCAGCAAAACTGGAAAACTGAGATAAAATTGGATACAGATGTGTGGCATCAGCAGAGAAACTATACACACAGCGAACTTTTTCTTTTTTTTCTTTTTCTTTTTTTTTTTTTTTACTGCCAAATCAGATATATGTATCGGTTTTAGGTTACTATATTTCTGTAAGTTAAGCGAAAGCAGTGTGACAGTGTGCAACTTGTAGTGGAATGTGGAGATGTGCTCTCCTACCAGAGAGCCATGAGTAATGTTATTTGTAATTGCCTTAACTACAGTAGCTTACTAACCTAAGGTTAACAATAGCTTAGGTGCCAAAGTAATCCTCTGACATGGGGAAATGTTATGTTTTTAGAAGGCATTTTGTTAAAGTTTCATCCTTCAGTTGCATATTGGTCATTTTCTCCTCCAGTGGCCGTGGTTTACAGAGTATGAATTGTTGTGCTCTGTCTCTACAGACATTCATGAAAAAGCTAGAAATGAGTGTATGTGTCATTTATACATGTAACCAAATTTTCATGCCACCATCGTATTGAAAATTTTAATAGGAAGCATGTTTCATGTTGGAACCCAGCATTTTTTTCTACTAAAAGCAATACTGTATGTGGCTGTTTTTTGTGGCTATATACACAAAAAAGGAAAATACATGTTCATGATCTTGAATCAACAGATTGAATTTCATGAGTGTTTCATAAACTGCCATGAGTTGGTGTTCCACTGCAGAGGCAAAGTGAAAGAACATATACATTGATACATATATATATATATATATAACTGTGCATGTGAAAAGAACTGGTCCAATACCACTGTGGTAATAGGACACTGTCCAAACTAATAATCTAAAGTTGTCATTTAAAGGTTTGGGATGTTATATAGAACCTGGTTTTAGGAAAATGGACTGTTCCCTATTAAACCTAAAGTGAGTCTACAGTTGCAATAGCTGCTCTGTTGTCCACTGATGTACAATACTATGCAGAAGTCTTGAGCCACCCCTCATTTCTTCATATTTTGCTTCCAAGGAACCAGACTTTCTTGTCATTTTTAAAGTGGTCTCAAGCAATAGTTCTCCAGGCTTTCTGAAGGTCTTTCAAAGTTTTTCTTTGGACATTGGCTGCTTTTTCACTCATTTTCATTCCAGTCATTGTACCTGTCCATTTTCAGAGGAATGTTTTTTGTTTGTTAAGCCATTTAATACCTGACCTGTGAATCACTGAAGCATAAAAAAGGCGTCCAACTCAAGGGATGATCCAAATCAATTCAATTCAATTCAATTTTATTTATATAGCTCCAAATCACAATAACAGTTACCTCAAGGCACTTTATATTTCAGGGTAAAAACCCTACAATGTTATGTGTAGACACAATCCTACAGTGTTGTGTCTACACATAACAGACAACTTGGCAACGAACCAATTTTAAATTGCATTATTAGGCATTTTGTTACTAGCAGCCTGTCACAAAAACACATAATTGGTTCTAAATGTCTTTAGTTGAATGAAAAATGCCAAAGATAGCACAGTTTGACAGAAATAAAATAATATTTTTGAACCAACGAGATGATGTCCAAAGAGCTATTAGCCAAAAACTTGGCATATCTCAGCATGGTGTGCAGTGTGTCGTCAAAAATTGGAGTGGAGGACAAAAGAAGAAATGGCAGGCCTAAAAAACTATCTACAGCAGTATCTACAACACTATCTGAAAGTCATGTACTTAAGAAATAAGGAAAAAAAAATCCAGCAAAGACCTGACACAGAACTTCAGAGATGCAACAGGCTCTTTGGTCCATCTCCTGTTTGCCGAAATCCCATCAGAAATGGTCTGAGTTGAAGTATGTCTGTCAAGAAGCCATACTTAAGAAAGGAAAACAGGAAAAGGATGAGGTATGTCAAATTACACAAGAACTGGAGTGAAATTCAGTGGCAACAGGTCTTATGGAGTGATGAATCCAAATTTGAAACTTTTGGTTCACATTGTTGTCAATATGTACGGAGGAGGTCAGGAGAGAGGTACAACAGTGAGTGTCTCCTGCCATCTGTAAAACACGGTGGAGGCTCTGTCATGGTTTGGGGCTGCATTTCAGCCAGTGGTGTTGGGGATCTTGCCAAAATTAATGGAATTATGAACACATTACAGATTGCATTGTCCACAATGCAGTACCATCTGGTAAACATCTGATTGGCAACACCTTAATTTTTCAGCATGACAATGATCCCAAACACACTGCCAATGCAGTAAAAGCATAGCTGGATAGAAAAACACACAACAGAACACTATCAGTCATGGATTGGCCTCCCCAGAGCCCGGACCTCAACATTATTGAAGCAGTGTGGGATCACCTTGACAGAGAACAGAACAAAAGGCAGCCAACATCAAAAGAAGAGCTTTGAATGTCCTTCAAGAAGCCTGGAGAACTATCCCTGAAGATTACTTAAAGAAATTACAAGAAGGCTTGCCTAAGAGAGTTCAGGCTGTGTTGAAGAATAAAGGTGGTCATACCAAATATTGACTTTCAACCTTGTTTGAATTGGACAGACTCTGTTTTTGCCTTACATACTGTATTTCCATGTATGTTTTCACATGTTTCAATAAATCACTGCACCTATTTCCAATTTTCCTAGCAAAATAGAAAAAAATGAGGGGCAGCACAAGACTTTTGCATACTGCTGTATCTGCCCCTGTTACTCTGACTTTCAGGCCTTTCAGACATTTCAGGCTGTTTGTCATGCATTGGTTCTCCACCCTATCTCCGCCTTTTGAGGACTGTCCAGGGTGTCTCATCTAGTTTCCATCAGTTATGTTCTTAATCTGCTCCATGATCACCAGTGTCTAGACTCCAAGGAGATTCAGTCACTATCTTTAGTGAGCGCGACCTATGATGTTTCTACTCATCAAAGTCAAACAACCAAAAATATGTCAGTTTAGAACACCAAAGTTTTTGCAATAAAATTTGCTCTTTATTCCAAATTGTCTCTCTTTAACAAAATGCAGGTTTTAAAGCTATACTGCCTGCTATGACAAACAAATGTCAAATGTTACATTCATCCTCTGGCCAAACAAGTTGAAGGAAGCAACCATAGCAAAGAAGACAAAGGTTACAGCTAGTAGAAGTCTGGCTATGCCTGTGTTAACAAAACCCAGTAATTATCTCATGACCCAGATAAAAACAAAATTCATGTTCCAAGAATTAAAGTCTTAAAAAGAAAGCATAAGATTACCACCAGTGTTGCCTTTCCTCATCGGAGGTATGCATCATAACCATCTGTATACAATGTTTGTGTAATTACTCTCACTGCCAGCAGGGACAAAAGTTCCACACTGCAGGATTTAAGGAAATAATGTTTGCCATGTCCCCCATCTGTTAGCAGCATGCTAATATTGCAAATGAGCACTTAGGTAAACTATAGACATCCATTTTGTAGGTATTTGGTCATGAACCAGTGACAGACAAATTCCTATTCTGACCTGGTATTTGTGTGTGAACCTGGTATTTGTGTGTGAACCTTGCAGTTCATCTAAAGTGGCAATATGAATATTTCAGTGATGAATAGAAATACATAGACAGACAATACAGACATAACAACATTGCAAAGAGCCATGCACTGTGTGGGAAATTTAAAGCCGAAGTACTGTTTATATGATTTTTCTAAAGACAAAGTCATGTTTTGAATTACAAACCAAATGAGGAACTGTGGCACTGAGAGAGTAGAGATTCTGTGCAGGGTTATTTTAGATTTATCTCCATCTGAGCAAAAATCTAATTTACATCCATCCTTCCTTGACCACATACCCCTGCAGAGTCCCCTTCACAGTGCAACATAACTCAAGGACAGTAAGTCAGCCAGCCAATATGAGCCTAATCAAATCTACGGTCCCGAAATGTGAGCCACCATGAGACTAGCAGAGAGTTGTGATGTCACAGGGCAAGACCTTCGCCCCATCTACCTGCTGACAGAGGCGATGACAGAGGGAGCACGAGTGGAAATGAGAAATGGGAGAGACTGCTTCTTGTTCTGTTGCCATTTTTTCCCATGTCTGTGTGCAGTAAAGCACAGAGATGAGACACTGCCATTCATAATTTCCACCTGGGGAGTAAAAGGAGAAGAAGGCAGAGTTACTGACCAATGACAAAGAAGGCGTAAAGTAAAAGCACAAGGGAAAGAAACTTCAAGAGGATGGAAACACTGGATAGACTGCTTAGATAAAACTGAAGACCACATGCACAAACACAGACAAGCACGTACAAATATGCATCTATTATGGATTTCTCAGTATTTCTGTTACACATATCTCAATATAATAAAACAAACAGGATAACCATTCCTGACCACAGCACAAACATTTACAATCTTAGTGGTTCAGTTTCTTCTTGTGAGCACCTCCAAACACGATCTCTCTCTGTATTTCCTCTCTTTATTTTCTTAAAGCCAAGCAGACTAGGGCAGATTCCTGTGGGTGTGCTATTTAGGAGAACTTTTGACCACTTCAACAATGGCTGGCAAAGTCAGCCCCATCATCTAGTGCCAACACATACAAACCAGGAAGTCAAAGACCCCACAGAGAAAAGTCATAATTCTTCACCTCTGACATGGATACCTTTTATAGTAAGATATTTAGACTTTAAGCTGTCAGGCTTTATTTTGTGAACTCGGCTAAGTGTGAAATCTTAGTTCATTGTGTTACTTTTTAACTTGCCAGACTGATGGGAAAATACATCCACATTATGCCACTCCTCAATGCATTATTTTCGCTCCAAGCGCCTGTTGCAAGCTCTCTGTTCTTGCGTGTGGAGACAGATTTCAGTGATGTCCTCTGTGGTGCCTGAAGATCTCCCAGTCCCCTGACACTTTGTGACACCAATTAGGAGGTTGCTGTTATGACAAGCCACTGGTCCAAATGCTGTAACTGACAAAAAAGCCTCGTGTTTCTGTGAGCTGTGATTGATATTATAGCGTGGGGGGAAAAAGAGTGAAGATCATTGCGATGATGAAGACAGAGAAAGAAGAAGAACCCTGACAGGAAAGGAAAAGGGAGGGGAAAAAAAGAAAGAAGAAGCTGAAAGGGAGTTAAAAACATCTGATGTCAGTTTTGGAAAGGGAAGTTTTTTTGTCGCCCACTCTTGACTTTCAGCTGACAGAGCTGCCGATTCAGACCGAGAGCAAAAGAGTGACAGGAGAGTTAGCATGCTGATGGAGTACTTCTATGATGGGTACTTGCTGTTTAGTGCAACGTACATTGTTTTACAATCATCACAGAGGTTTACAAGACACTCGCTGTCTCCACTAACTCTGCTAAACCATTACAAGGGGCTTTACATAATATAACCAGTTTCACGGCTCCCAGGTTCCCCATCAGCAACAGTATGATGTCATCAAGTCAAGGCACAGAACAGGGAGACCGTTATTTTCTGTGCAGTGCGGATATGTTCAAACCTGTAAAACCTGGTGATGCCAGTAATGAAACAAGAAAAGACTTAAATATCCTGAAGTGTGTGTCTGTGTGTGTGTGTGTGCCATGTGCTTGGAAATCTTCCACAGAAAACACACACCTGTTAAATGAATGATTGCAATTCATGTGAACTCTGAACATGACCAGGCAAATCATACACAGATGTTGCCATTTAGAGTGCACCCCTGTGTGTGTCACATTAACTGCCAGTTTAATATGGGAAACAAGTAGCTTGTGAAAAATCTGCAAGCTACTGTGTAGGATAATTAAAAGCAGGTTGCTGCTGACTACATTTCATACAGTTCACTGTCAGGGAAAGTATGTGTACCCTAACTGAGCATTATCTCACAGCAGGGCAGCGTTAAAGCGAAGAGTTTGTATGAGTGTAACACACAACCGTAAAGCGTCTGGATATAGCCACAGCTTGACATTAGCTGTGCTTGACTGACCCTGAGAGCGGCCTATCAGAGGTTGAAGTGAAAACATGGCAGGGTTAGATATTACTTTGCCCCCACTGAGGCTGAGAAGTTTAGCTTTGCAACATGTCCAGTGACTATCGTAGCGATTAGCTGACAGTTAGCTGACCTGATGGTGGCTTTGAATTTATAGGTCCCAGTAGACAGCAGAGGCAATCATATCAGTAACGTTGAGAAAGCCTTACACAGCATACACCACCAGCGTGTGTAAAACAAGCCTCTGGAACTGCTGTGACTGAAAATGAAATAGATCCACAGTATGGCAAAGAATACAAAAAGATATCAAAGGAGATACAAGGTCCACACTGAAAGAGGCTGCAGGTCCGAGACCACCTACAGTATTGTACATAGAGAGTCCTGGTTATTTAATTACACATAATTGTTATGTTTCATAATTTGGTATAAAACGTACACTGTACATTGCTCTTATTTATATGTTTAAATGACATTTTGTGGCATAAGGACTCAATTTGAGTAAATATCAAAAAATAGGGCTTGACTATTAGTTCTTCTGTAAAAGTTGAATCTTATTTTCTTTCTGCAGCAGTCAGGAGCACAAAGAAGAGGAAGCTTATTTGACAGTGTCTGACACAGATAAAACATCACGAGCCTAACTGGCTCTGTCATAGAACCAAAACCCTAAGTTGTTGCCCCCCCGCACACACACACACAAAAGGCAGAAAGAAAAAAAAGAGAAGCTGTATCGCTGTATATTTTCTAAGCTAATGATCATGTTTCATTGGTACAGAATGACCACACACACCTGAAGAATGAAAACAAGGACTGTTTGGACTTTTACGAACATTTTGAAAATCAGTTTGCATAGCCGGACCTGCCTGTGACCCCAATAAGAGGATGGGAGCAGGTGAAGCCCTCAATCTCCCCTCTGTCTGAGAAGGCCAATTTGAGTGCTGCTCAGACAAACACTGAATGAATTATTGAAACACGACCAGATCGTGCCTGTCAGAACGTTTTGGAAATTGAGGACTGGAAGAAAATGAAAGAGATAATTTTAAGAAAAGAGTTAGGGAGAAGGTTGAAATGACGATAGAGGATGATGGGATACTATATGGGAGAAACATTCAAATAAGACAAAAAGAGGATAGGAGATATAGAAGCTCATGCAGAGAGAGATTACTTTATGTATTTTATAACTTTTGGATATGCCTTAAGAATTATAGTACAGTGCAGTAAAGAGATTCATCACTCACATTCTTCACCATCATTTCATACACATTAAAATAAAAGCCCAAATGCTACATCAAACTGTGGTCCAATTAACTCACTATCAAATGTGAACCATGTCGATAATTAGTGCAGAATTGTAGTGATAAAGCTCTAAGTGTGTCACCTTCCAGAACTAGGACAGCAGTGTAAGTTACAGAGGCTAATGGGAACACTCACTCACAACTTGCCTGCATGAAGCACACACTCACTCACACCTCACTCGTGTTCCTGCATCATGAAACTTGTACTTAAAATAATATAAATTTATTGTGTTGTTGTCATACCAAATAATATGCCCTTATTCTATCAACAGATATGATTTTTGGTTTCTTTTAGACCACCCACTCCTTCCTCTCCCATTTAGTCTTTCTTGCTTTCTCCATCTTTCCGTCTCTTTGTGTACACACATACGTCAGGGTACATTTGGGACTAATTGCCCATCTCAGGTGGAGGGAGGAATGAGCACAAGTTCAACTAGCAGATTAAGGTTGTCATTTCAGACACAGACCCACTAACACATGCATGGACGCAGAGAGACAAAATTACAAATTACAAGAGCACTGTGACATTGTTGGCAGCTGCACCCTCTGCTCTCATTCTCTCTCCTTTTTCAGCATTATTTCAATTAATCGGCCATGGTTAGGACTTGCCGATATGCACAATAACCCATCATTATAATTCACAAATTTCATATTTTATTTTGTTAATTTTAATTAACAGTTAATTTGTTTATCTTTCTTTTTATTTACGTATTTCTTTGTTTATTCATTGTTGTTGTTTCTACTTAATTCCATCTATTAATTTTTAATAAACATAAGGTAGGACAGTTGTGGACTGGAAGCCCAGTATATGAGCTTCGAGTTAATGCTGCCCTCTGCTGCATTAAACTGGTATCACACAATGTCTATGTGGTCTGTTATACAAAATATACAGCTATAGCAAAACTACCATTATGGTTTATATACAGTTTCCCTGAGTTTGAACACAGTCTGCTTTTCAGTGCCACTTACTTATATGGCTTGCAATATGAATCGTTTGTCTTTTGGTTTCCTATAACAAACATACACCACATGCACCACATATTTACACTTTTATGGATTCCTTTTATAGACTTTTCTTTACTCCAAAAGCACATACACAGTGGACAGTTGTGTTTTATTGTAACTGTATTCGACATTCTTAACATTCACTCAATGCAGCAGTTGCAGAGGGGTGGCAAGACACATATGAGGGGCAAACAATGAGAAGAAAAAAGGAAACCATATAAAGCAATTTGTGTTTATTTTTTTCTCTTAACTGCTCTTTTTTTCCCACCTTTTTCTTGTAACAAACTGTCTGATTTCACTCCAGGATTCATAACATTTCAGAATACCAAACACATCATTCATCAGACAGACGCTTTGAATTGTTCACTAGCTTCCTCTCTATGTGGTCTACATGAGAACACAAAACAACAAAAATTAGTAATGCAGACTGTACTTGTATGAGATGTCAACAACCCTTCAGCTGCCTGTCCCGCTACAAAGACTCTGAAGACTTAGGTTTGCTTAGGCCTGCCACCAGAGAGCACACTTGTTCTATAAAAAATAGCAAATAAAAAGACATTGAACTATATTAAAAAAAAAAAAAAATCTATTATTAATTTTCTATTATATTTTACTGTGACTCCTCCGCGAATCGCCACCTTACCGTGGTGGAGGGGTTTGTGTGTCCCAGTGATCCCAGGGGCTATGTTGTCCGGGGCTTTTGCCCCTGGTAGGGTCTCCCATCGTAAATTGGTCCTGGGTGAGGGGCCAGACAAAGAGCAATTCAAATAACCCCTATGATGAAGAAAAAATCAAGGGACCAGATCACCCTGCCCGGGACAGGGTTACTGGGGCCCCACCCTGGAGCCAGGCCTGGGTAAGGAGCTCGAGCGAGAGCCCTGGTGGCCGGGCCTAAGCCCATGGGGCCGACTGGGCGCAGCCTGAAGAGGATACATGGGCCCGCCCTCCTGTAGGCGCACCACCCGCAGGAGGCGCTGTAGGGGTCAGGTGCAATGTGTGTCAGACAGCAGTCAGGGGCGGAGGCCGGCCCCCGAGGCTGGCTATTGGGACGTGGAATGTCACCTCTCTGGTGGGGAAGGAGCCTGAGCTAGTGAGTGAGGTTGAGAGATACCGGCTAGATATAGTCGG
>VUQI01019202.1:0-12030 GCA_015106735.1 Paratilapia polleni | reverse complement strand
GTGTGGGGAGGGGTGTGTGTGTGTGTGTATAGATATATATATATATATATATATATATATATATATATATATATATATATATATATATATATATTTAATATAGATTGACAGATAGATAGATGTGTGTGTGTCTGTGTGTCTGTGTCTGTGTGTGTGTATTTAAAAACACAATAAAAGCAGAAATAATGACACAACAATCTACCATTTCAGAACTGACTGACATCTATTTAAATCCTAAATGTGCATTTAGTGAAATGATTTGATCAAGTTAACTGATCATGTTTAACACTTGGACAGCAAAACTGACAATATGATTAAATATGCAAACAAAAATCAACAAATGTATGCTGTATTCATTTAACATCCATGTCATCTGAATTCATTGGTGTAGTTTGACATAATTTGATTTACAGTGGCAACATATTTTTAACCACAACTTTCGTTTTTTTAATACTACATTTTATTTTATATATTAATGCCTAAGAAACTGGGCTCCAAAGGTGCTCACTGACCTTGTGACTCCTGGTAGGTTTTAAAAGAGGAATCAATCATGTAATCACAAATTACTTTTATTACACCAGCTTGCAAATTCTTTGTGTCTTGAGATGTTCTGTATTCAGTTTCTTGCTGACTTTTTTTTAATGTATTTTAAAGTTCCATCTAAGTATGGGCATTACAAATCAGGATATAAATACTGTGGTATCGGACATTGGTCCATGCTATATACAAACAAAGATTCAGAAAACCAAAAACAACTGTCATTAGATTTTGTTTCAGAAGTTGCTAATTCCTCATTTCTTTACAGAAATAGATTATATATATATTTTTTTCTAGTTAAGCCCCATCCACCTAAAACCAGCAAGAACAGCACAAAAAAGTAAGCACGCAAAAACAGGAATCCCAAATATGATATGACCAAACCCATTTTAACTTTGGCACAGAGAATAATGTGTACTGTAATTAGCTTTAAAAGAAGTAAAGGCGCAGTCATGAATTGTTCATTCAAATGATTATTGATGGAATACACAGAGCAGTGACGGATCTAATTGCCAATTAATATTTCAAACGACAATTATTGGCTGATAATGAACTCTAATGAGGAATAATTTTCACAGACAATTTCTCACACACAAAAAGCTTGAATTATGATCTGTTCAAGGCTCCAGAAGTAACAGCTAAAAAGTTTTGTACTTGTGTTTAGGTGGTCAGATCACAGCTCCACATACCTGACTGCTGCCTCAACACAATGCCTCCCCAGTCAGCAGTATAGAGCCCATTATTTACATTACACCATCACATGGCTAGCATTGGAGTAAGGCTGGTGACATTAAAAACTAGGACAACCAAGAGTACTGAGTAGTGGTGGGTGTTCTAACATCCCAAAGATTGGTTTCCTCTGTTCATCTGCCACTTTACTGAATATTCCCTTTATTCTTGCGTTAGCACCCTGTTTCCATCCTCCCTGTCCCCCCGGCTTGCCTCCCTCTCTTCTGACCTCCTTTTGAGCGACTGTGGTCCTTGCAGTCCACACATCGAGTCATTAATAACACTCTCTGCTCTGTTTTTCCTGCCAAACAGAGCAGTGCTTTCCTGTCATCCTGACATAAATTAATTCCCCTTATTTATCTTCTGGCACCAAGGCCGGCATAGGCAGAATAACTGTTTATGGATAAAAAGGACAAAGAATTATAGATGGTGTGTTCTTGATGACAGGGCCATTTGTTTCTCAAATAAGACTCAAGATAAAGTTCATAACAATCATTTTGATACTAGAAATCCTTTGTCAGCTCACTTCTCCTCTTATCAATCTCTGACTGAGGGGGTTGTGTGTGTTTGTGTGTGTGTGTTACTTTAATTATGTTTGCATGCTAGAAAGTATGCATGAATTGGTTATATTGATTTGTATGGGTGGCTTTTGTATTGCGGTTTTTCATTTAAGTTTAAAAGTAAATCATATGGACCAAGGTTGTCCTTAAAAAAAAAAAAAAAAATGTTTACATTTTTACAGATGAGCAAACTGCTTTTGCACACTTAAATATGAGCATCTGCTCTGTATTTAAGCCAAAAAAAAAACCCATTAAAACTACAAAAAATGCTGCAGATAAACAATGGGCTTGCATACGAATAGACTGATAATAAGAAAAGTCTATCAACTGCTCCACTCTAAACGTGTAATCACACAAGGCAATATGTATCCATGCCTGAGCACGTTTGACCCCCCCACAGTCCAGTTTGTTTGAATAGTGTGATCACTGAGTACCATGCCCTGGTGGGCCCGTGCCTAAGCACAGAACCTATCACTTCCTCAAAGACAGCCACCTCCTTGGAAATTGCTGTGTTAAGTAATTAACAAATCTATAAGGCATGTGAGAGGACAGTGTGTCACTGTTTACAGAAATTGCCCCAATTAAGCCACAAAATCCAGAAAATCATAAACCTCATTTTGCTCTGCAATAGCACTTTTCAAAAGTATACGTGTGCGCCGTTGTCACCCTTGCGAATGCTGTTTTGGCAGGTTGCACACTGCTCAATTTTTTTTGTAACTTGGCGCATCCGGCACAGCCGGGTTGAAGACACAAATGTACAATCGTGTTGGTCTTTAACACCATTTCAATGATATATCAGTACAGGAGCTCAGAGATTCTCAGATTAGAGATGCTGTAATAGCAGGAAAAGATGAGACTTCCTGGAGAAAATTCTGATATAGCTTTGTTTCCTTTTTCAGCATCTTCTGTTCTTATACCAGCATTGATCCAGAGGTTTTTGGGGTTTTTTTCTCAGTGGCGACACCTATCATGTCTGACTGCAGCAAGCCCAGCGAATCTGAAGCATAATTTTAAAAGGCTACAGGGCCATGGTTTCATCACAGTTGGTGTGCACAACAACCAATGCGGTGACCATGAACTAAGCTTTAAGCGCTGTGTGAGTGAAGGCTTGAAGGGGAGTGGGGAGGGTGAAAATTGTGCTCGGGAATGTTATAAGGCAACCATGTACATGCTAAAAGAGCTTGTGACTGGACCTTGATTTGGAATGTATTTCTACATAAAGTAAATGGTGGCTGAATATACAAAGCATCGACAAATTTCAACACCAGATAACGCTGAATGTATCTTCACCCACAGTCAAGTTGAATTATCTTGATCTTAGTGCTGCAGGAAATCCGGGCATTGTGATTGATGACCAAATAACTTTCAGTGAATTGCTGAATCTGTCAATGCTCTTCTTCACAGTAAAACCTCAAAATGATCCACCATTCAGCAGTATGTCTGGTCTTTAGCAGACAGCCAGACACACTCATGTCAGTCCACTTTCATTACAGTCCAATGGCTCTCTGATGCAGCTTGCACTAAATGTAATTCTCTAATACTTGCCTGTAGAGTAGCCACTAGCATGTCACCCTATTATGCGAACCCCCTAATTCAAAATGATGCTTCTCATCTGCTAATTAACGACAATATTGTCACTGCAAGGAAAACATAATCCAAACATTTTGACATTTTGTGTCACAAATGGAGAATTGCTTGTGGCGCTTCACTTATAAATCCCACAGTACTTTTTAAAATTCCCAAGAACCTTAGTTTCACAACAATCCCACAGTACATCAGTCCTGACACAATGAACAGTATGGACTCCGAGGCCCTCAGTGTATATACTGGTCCCACAGCAGCAGGAGCACCAGCATCTTGTCATTTAAATCTAAGCTACTCCAGCTCCACTGACAGTGAGAAATGGATTTAATAGCCAGAGAACAGCTTGTCAGCAGTCTGAAAAACCACAATGTTAGGAGACTTGTTTTTACCTATCTGAGGATCCCGAGGGTTCTGCAGTGGGAGGGATACTGGAAAGATTGGAAAGCAGTGATGTCAACATAAATAGCATTTAGTTTCTTGTGTATATGGAATTTTTTTTTGTTTTAGATTTGTTTTGTTACCCATGACCATGAAGCTTCATACGGCCTTAATGATGTGTAAATGATCTGTGTGTAAACTCATGTGCAGATGGGTTACATGTATCATGACAGAGAACATGGATGCTGCATGTATATTGTAAATTAAAGTCTTTGGTCTAGTTGCCATTGCTGATGTGTTGTATTGCTGCTAATTACTTCACTGTTCCAAGTGTGTAATGAAATGACTCACTGAGGTAGAATTTGATTATATTTAAAAGCTGACAAAATGACAATGATGCTGCCTTGCCAACATTTAAATCCAAACATAAAATACCTCTGAAATAAGTATGCCATTTCACAACAAAGTAGTCAGGCCTTTCACACAAATAAGACTAAAAAGGAAAGATGGACCACACATGCATAAAATCCTGCCTTTTAGAGAATAAACTTCACTTTTCAATTTTCTAGAGCCATATCTTCATAGGCAGTGTAATGTTTCCTTTCTCTTTTTTCAGAGAGTACTTGGAAATAATTTCACTGATAATCTGCCTTAAGATACACTCTAGGCTCATGCATTGCTATACCTGTATAAAAAGATATTTACACCATGTCTATACTGGAGGCGTAATGCAAGCAGCATGTTATCAGAGCACCAGCAGCTGCTTCCGTGCTCTGTCTGTGTTTACACAGGATGCTTTCAGACACAGTACTGAATTGTAGGTCACCTATGTTTTAAAAGCACTCAGAGCCCAATACACATTCCCTGTCGTTACACACATAAAATGCAGGAAAATAGACTTGGAGTGTAAAAATACACTTTGGGTCATTCTTAGAGGCATAGAGTGGGAGTAAAATGCTGTGTATAGGGCCAAGTTGATTAAAAGAGCAGTATTTCTGTTCCCTCAGATAGGCGACTAAAAGACTTTCTCTGTAGACATACCATCAGGTGGAACAGAAAACCAATCAGGACTCCGTCAGCTTTATCACTACTTTACTGGACCAGGGTAGAAACAGCATTTGAGGATTCTGTACCTTTGTTATAAGATGCTTCATGTAGTGTTGTGCTGCAACACTCTCCATCAAAGCAGCTTTAAGATGAAGCAATGTGAGCAAGGTAGGTCTGTGGCTCCCTAAGCCATAATTGTGTGGAGCCCTATCTAGCTGTCGTCTCTCTAGGGGAACAGTAGGCAGCTCAGGGGCGTGTTGTTATATTTCACACTTAATGATGTGCAAGGCATCCTCTGCTCTTATCTGCAAGCCTATTTTAGTCGCTGACATAGCCTCTAAATTACACCTTAACAGCAAATGCAGCTCCTACACTGTTAAATGATACATACATTATTTTCTTAGAAGCATGACAATCACAAACATGATACAAATATATTTTTAAACAACAAGCAGTGCCATCATATACTCAACCAACATTAAGCCATTCAATGAACGTTCTATGTAAAAGTGCAATGAATATTTTCACACAAGCTTTAAAACTTTTTTTAACCATAACTTTATAATCCATCCATCCATCCACCCATCCATTTTCTTCTGCTTATCGAAATCAGGGTCGTGGGGGTCTGGAGCCTATCCTAGCTGTCATATGCCGAGAGGCAGGGTACACCCTGGACAGGTCGCCAATCTGCCGCAGGGCTAACACAGAGAGACAGACAACCATCCATCCATTTTCTTCCGCTTATCCTATTTAGGGTCTCGGGTGGGGGCTGGAGCCTACAGACAACCATTCAATTCAATTCAATTTTATTTTATTTATATAGTGCCAAATCACAACAGTTGCCTCAAGGTGCTTTATATTATGGGGTAAAGACCCTACAATATTAGAGAGAAAACCCCAACAGTCAGACGACCCCCCATGAGCAAGCACTTGGTGACAGTGGGAAGGAAAATCTCCCTTTTAACAGGAAGAAACCTCCATCAGAACCAGGCAGGGTTCCAGGGAGGGGCAGCCATCTGCCACAACCCGTTGGGGGTGAGGGGAAACAGAAGAGACCAGAGGGAGACAGGACAAAAGACACACCATGTGAAGAAGAAACGCTCATTGCATCATGGGAAGCCCCAAGCAGCCTAGGCCTATTGCAGCGTAACTATGGGATGGTTCAGGGTCACCTGATCCAGCCCTAAATATAAGCTTTATCAAAAAGGAAAGTTTTAAGCCTAATCTTAAAAGTAGAGAGGGTGTCTGTCTCCTGAATCCAAACTGGGAGCTGGTTCCACAGGACAGGGGCCTGAAAGCTGAAGGCTCTGCCTCCCATTCTACTTTTAAATACCCTAGGAACCACAAGTAAGCCTGCAGTCTGAGAGCAAAGTGCTCTATTGGGATAATATGGTACTATAAGGTCTTTAAGATATGATGGAGATTCAAGACTTTGTATGTGAGGGGAGGGACTTTAAATTCAATTCTGGATTTAACAGGGAGCCAATGAAGAGAAGCTAATATGGGAAAAATATGGTCTCTCTTTCTAGTTCCTGTCAGTACTCTCGCTGCAGCATTCTGGATTAACTGAAGGCTTTTCAGGGAGCTGTTAGAACAACCTGATAATACCAAAGAACCAATAAATTCTCAAGAAATCCCATGTCCATCGGGGGCGCTCTCGAGCTCGTCCTGAATGAATGGGCCTCTATAGAGCTGTAGAGAAAAAAAAAAAGCAAATTTCATGTGTTTTTCTTTCTTCTTCTTCATCATATTTTTAAAGTCGAGCTCAAGACAATAGATATTGTTCCATTTTTAAATGTTTTACAGGTTTCTGTTGCAGTAAAACGCCTTTCTGTGAGTCCCAGCACCACGAGCTGCTTTACAGCATCCTCCATTTTGATTTGGGGCGTGAAGCGAGCAGCAGCAGAGTTTGTAGCAGCAGCTTCCTGATAGCATCCTTAAATCTCTTAAATCTCCACAACCAGCTGCTTCTTCTGCACACCTGGAAGCCTCTGCTGGGCTTTAACTGCACTCCTAACGTCTGCTGGAGTTACCGTTTGGAAACGCGCGCCATCGAGGGAGGACGTCCTGTCCTAAAGCCTTAACCAACCAATCAGCACGCATTAGCAGCATGCTAGTGTTTTATGGTTAAAATCAGCCTCACTGTGAGAAAAACTGAAGGACAGAAGAGTTATTTTATTTCGGCTCAGACTCGTTATCCATGCTGAATTCACGGAAACTAAAATAAAATGTTTTTGCCTGGAAGCAGCTGGAAATTATTCTTTTAGCTGTTTAGCGCCACATCAATTCAATTCAATTCAGTTTTACTTATGTAGCACCAAATCACAACAACAAGGTGCTTTATACTGTGGGGTAAAGACCCTACAATGTTAGAGAGATCACATCAACATCAGCAAAAGGAGCTAGCTGAAATACTGTCTTGGATAAAACAATCTAGTACATTAACATTTTGTCTAAAATACTACAGAGTGATCATTAAACAATCGAACACCTGATCTGATCCTCGTTTCAGGATTATGTGCCATCCTGTAATCCACTCCAGTCGCTTCATTGATTCACTGAATGACATTTACACCACTAAATAAATTTCTATCACTGGAGTAGGAACCATCAACCAATCACTGAAATCATCCGTGATAATGATTTCATTACATCTCTCAGGAGAATTAATAGTTGACAACATGCAGCCTGTAGAGTGAGGCGGAGGCCTGCAGATGGGGCCACTAATTAAATGTTTTTTTCTTTTTTCCAAAATCAGTGACAGCCCGACAGCTGGGAACATGTTTGAAATCAATGATTTAAATTTACTAAAAACACTGAAAACTTTTATTAGTTAGTTTTATTAGCATTTTATTAGTTGCAGTCTTACAGTGAAGTATGTGTGCAGATCAGTGACTGCAC
This sequence comes from Paratilapia polleni, assembly GCA_015106735.1. Classification (NCBI taxonomy): domain Eukaryota; kingdom Metazoa; phylum Chordata; class Actinopteri; order Cichliformes; family Cichlidae; genus Paratilapia; species Paratilapia polleni. The sequence goes on along the minus strand of VUQI01019202.1, from coordinate 4,294 downwards.
AGGTAACAAGCTGCTTTTTGCTGTGTTTACACTCTTATCACAAAGTGATCCTGGGCCTCAGTTCATCCTCTGTCTGAAACAAGCTGTTTCAGCTCCTGTCTCTTTAAGGACCCCCCTCCCTAAAAGCTTCACTTTCATCTGATTGGCCAACCTCTGGAAGCCTACCGAGGGGCAGTTATTACAGTTTTGTATTTTTTCATTAGTTTTTATTTTAATTTGGTTTTAAGTGTTTGTTTTCGGTTTAGCTTCAGTGGATTTTCACCTGTTTAGTTTTTATTGTTTCAAAGTGTTTTAGTTAAATTTTTTTTTATTATTTTTGCTCCTAGCTTTAGTTTCTCGTCGTTATACGGAGGCGGTATTTGTCAGATTGAAGACAGCTGTCCTCTGGCCTCTTTGCCTTCGTGCTCTGGCTATTGGAGCCAGGCATGCACAGAGGAAAAGGTTAACCCTGAGACCGCCCCCTCGTTTGGAAGGAGTGTGGCAAGAAATACCAAATAAAGAATGAACGAATGAATATGAAGCATAAAAAATAGGAGGTTAAGCCAAACATAAATAAATGAAAGAATGAATAAAAAATAAACAAATAGGAAAACTAACAGCAAATAGATGAATTAATTAAGAAGAAGAAATAAACAGGAAAATTAAATAGTAAAAGAAATAAATGAGGAAATCATAAATAAGGAAAATTAAAGAAGAAAATTCATTCTGGAATATGATCTTACGTCCCTTTTAACAGATTATTTGTTGCTTAATTTTTATAATATACTTGGTCCATTTAATGGGATGTTTTAAATAATTTATTCATTTGGTTTATATTTTGGCAGTTTTGGTCTTCCATATGTAATACGGTCAAACCTGGTCTCAGGGTGACTCAGAGTCCTGCAGAGATCCCGGTCTCCTCAGCCTGTTTGTGTTGACACATCTGACCAAAAACTAAAACTTTATTTGTTCTTAATGAGTTTAAAGTCTCATATTTTATTTTTACTGCAGTTTACTCAAATATTTTCAGACTTAGTTCACTTTAATAACCTCGGTGAGTAGCAGCTGAGTGTTTAAAGAAACCTGTGTGACAAACGTAAAAGAAACCACAGACATTTGGCTTAATATGTCATGTATGTCCGATATAAACATGCAATAAAGTAAAATTATACGCATGACAGAAAATAAGGAACAGAATAGTTTGCCCTCTGTAAGGGCTAACTTTGAAAGTTAACTTTGTGTAGTGAGGGTCAGAAGGGGCCAACAGAGGAGCTTTGATCCAAAGCAAAGACAAAGATTAAACTGCTTTCTTTGAAATCGCAGCTGACTTTCAGATGGCCTTTATTTATTCCCATGGAGTCCATGCGCTAAGCATTTTTCTGCTGCAGGTGGAAACGGCGTCGGGGAGGGAACACGGCTTCAAACCGCCACCCGGGTGTGTTGGTGCTGATAGAAGCGCCGCAGAGAAACGAGTATTAATTGGCACTGGGAGGGTGAGGGTATCCTCGCCGTCCAGAGCGTCGTCAGGACCCTGAGATCAAAAATCAATTAGAGTCCGTGCAGCGCAGCAGGACGGGGAGCCGCCCCCGCGGGCTGCTGGAGCCCAGGGGCCGAGCGTTTGACTCTGAGGCAGCTCTGAGGACATTAGAGTTTATTAATGCACGGTGCTGTCAGTGGTTCCAGGTGTCCTCCTGTGTTTAATACGTACATCAGAGTTTCCCACACATACAAATGAACTGGAAAGTAAATTATTTGCTGAAGAAAAACTCAAACCCAAACAACCACTTCCATACTCGTGGACATAGAAACTACACGCATATATGTGCATATCTGAGACCACTGCGAGATGGTTTCATTATTATTTTCTTCAGCAAATATTTTATTTTCCAATTAATTTGTGAAAAACAGTCTCTCATCCTGCAGATGAACTCCAAATCCTCCATCTGAGTCCTGGTCCTGCAGGATCTTGTTAGGGTGCTGTCCCAGACAGAGGAGCTAGATGCCTTCAAATTTTTCTTCAGGTTTGTCCTTGTCCACTCCACTCCACTCCAGCTAAAACAAGCAGAACAGGAACGACTACTCGTGCTGTCTGCAGCCGTCTGTCCACAGCCGAGTACAATCTCCACGTGTGGATGGGGTGAGGAGCTCAGACATCCAGGAGACCTCCGAGTAGAGCCTCCCTCTCCTTTGCTTTGAAAGCTGAGGTGGTTCAGGTATCTAATCACGGGACCTCCACTCAGAGGTTTTTCTGGGTAGAACCAATCAGGAGCACAGAACTCTGGGCCTGTACATAAGCAGTATCTGATCCTTTCTTCCTTTCTTCACACATCTTCTGATTTGATCTCTCTGACAGCTACATACACCAGTCTCTATGGTTAGCAGGGTAACCAGTAATGGACTGTTCAGATAGCACGTTTAATAAAAATCTGCCCACGAGTCTGTGCCGTTTGAAATCTCACGTTTCAACCTTCATTTCTCATCATCCTGCAGTCTACACTGACTTTATGGTTAAATGAGTTTTGTTCGGAGTATCGAGCTGAAGATGAATTATTGTCTTTCTGCTGCACAGACAGTAAGCGGCCGTTTTATGTTTATGAAATTAACTCTGAATTTGCAGGTGGAGTGGGACTAACCGCATGTTGAGAAGCATCAGATTAAATTAGGTTTATGATACGTGCATACATGTAATGTTTTCTGTTAGTGTTCCTCTGATGTTACCAAACACAGACGTCATGCAGCGGTCTGAAGGTGCTGTGGACATGAACAGTGTCCCATCGTTTGCAGAGGGAGCTGCTGCTCGCTCTTTCTGACGTTCAGGACCAGGAGGTTCATGCTGTTCAGCTGTGCTGGATCATTCTGGTGGAGTCACATCTGGCACTGACTCACAGCTGCTGACAGGTAAACCGTTGTTAACCTGTTAGCTGTGCTCTGCTCAGCGTTCTTTCACAGAAACTTGTTAACAGCTGACTTCCTCCAGTTTGCATTCTCTCTCTCTCCTTTCTTTCTTTTCTTTTTTGATACCCTGAAGTTGCTCTCTATGGGAAAGACGTGACTCACAGTGAGCGGTCACCTTGATTCAATAAAGTAGCAGAGCTGTAAAGGTGGGTCTGAGTCCGGGGTGGAATAAACCATTTTGCTTCATTTTTAAGGGGTGAAGTGTCATCGGAGAGCGTCCACTGTTTTTGGAATCAAAGTTCAGTTTATTCAGGCAATGAAATCATGACTCTAATTACTTAGAAATTCAAAAGTGCAAACTAAAACAAACTTTTCATTCCAGGCTTGCAAGGCCCCTCCCACCATGGGGGCCCTGGGTAGTAAGTTCCACCCCTCCCCCCAATTTCAAAAATAATCTCCATTTTGCTTCATAACATCACATTATTATTATTATTATTATTATTATTATATAATTGTAAACATGATCCAGATGTTTTTGCTGTATCTGTGGATGCTTCTCTGCATCCAAACAGCAACAAAACAGAACATGAAAAAGCAGACTTTGATTATTTTGGTATGAAACTGGACGACCAACACAAGCCATGGGCGCCTCGTTCAGTTTGCCGGGTGTGTGGAAAACCTCCGAGCATGGACTAAGGGAAAGAGACAGAGCTTGGGTTTTGGTATGGAGGGAGCCACAGAATCACGTTGATGACTGCTGCTTCTGTTATTTCTGGATACAGTTCAGAAACTAAATCATCTATCAGTTCCTCTAACCTGCCATCAGCAATGAGACCTGCACCACATTCAGATGAAACACCACCTCCCATTTTTACTGGGTTAGTTGATGAGAGAGAGTCTGATGATGTTTGGTCTCCAGATGGACAACATTGTAGTGATGAGGACTTTGAAGATCCATCTTCTAGCAGCTCATCTGTCCCCCAGTGATTCACTCAGCCAGAGTTAAATGACTCAGTACGAGATCTGGATCAGCCAAAGGAAGCAGCTGAGCTGCTTGGGTCTAGGCTCAGTGAGAAAAACCTCCTGGCTCCAGGAACCAGATTTTCTTTTTCTAGGCATCGTGAGAAGGATCTTATTCCATTCTTTGAAATGGAAGATGGCTTTGTCTGTCGTGTTGATGTTGAAGGTTTTTTGGGTGCAATGGGCTGTGGGTACGATGCAGATGAGTGGAAGCTGTTCACTGACAGCTCAAAGCCAGCCTAAAACGTGTCCTACTGCATAATGACAATTACTTTGCATCCGTGCCAACTGATCATTCTGTCCAGTTAAAAGAAACCTATGAAAATATGCAAATTGTGTTGGAGAAGCTGAAATACAATGAGCACAAATGGACCATATGTGAAAAAAATGGATTCACATT